>CM062650.1:44929303-45174976 GCA_031772095.1 Zeugodacus tau
CTGTCATATAATGCATATAAAGAAAAGTACAATTTGTTTGAATTTGAATGCTCATCTGTATGGATTTTCACACAATATTAAATGGTTGAGTGAACGATGAGCAGAGTTTATGTGCACTTTTGGACATTTTCTGATTTATCAGTCATGCAAATTCGCCAACCGCATATTAATTACAATAAAATTATATGGATGTGTGCCTACTACTGCCAACGGTTTTATTATTTCACCGCAATTGAAATGCGAATTCACGCAAACAGAAATAAACAAATTTTAGATTTCTAATGATTAAAATTTTTAATTTACTGCATGTATTTTCATAAATGTGTAGAAAAATGCGTTGGAGATAAATTTTGAGGTATTTGAATAGGTAAAAACTCAATATTAGATCATGATAGCTTGGTTAGTCGACAAAACTTGTAGGATGATTTATGAACAGGATGGATGTAAGTGGGATTCGACCTACATTCTGGATTAAATCTAAATTTGCTTAAATTAATATGATGTCATTTAAGTACTAGAAATGTGTGTGCGAATATTTATATATTTATTCTCACAAACTCGACAATAATAAAATACCAGCTATTAAGCCAAATGCTGTGAGCACGATTAAATTCTAATTGAAATTGCAACTTTTGCTGCTGCTTTCAACGTCAGTTGTCTGTAAGTGTAATGGAGTGATAGCGACATTGGGTCTGAAATAGCTATAGCTCACTTTCATGCTACAATGCAGCGAAACAATTATTTCATAAAACCATTCCACTTAAACTTTATTCCCTATGCTCACACCTCCATTTCTGTTCATAAATTCCTTTCTCTCTCACACTCACCGATTGCTTCCCTCATCTCTTGTTTTCTTTTCAATTTCATTTCATTAAGATTTGAAATAATGGAATTCATAAACATCCTTAAGTTATGTTGTTCAACTCAAATCGCTGGCAGGCAATCAAGCCGTTTATACGCCACACACCTGCCAATACCAACACAACTGTTAATAAAGCATAATGGCTGCCTCCGTGGAGAGGACGCACTATTGTTTGAATAGAGTGTTGCAGTAAATATTGCTGCAAGCAAAGCAACAGTTGTGACACCAGCGCAATGAAATGTACCAGAGCATGCAAACAGAGTGTCGTTTCTGCCAGGAAGGAAAGTTAAACGTGAAGTTATGTGATAAAAATGCCGGTCATGGTTGCCTCTTTTTGTTAAACAATTGTACTTCATCTGTACTTGTAGTAGCTTTAAATGTCAAATTTTTGGACCTCATTAAGCTCAGATTAAGTTACAGATATATTTTTCTTGAAATATAGTTAGGTTAGGTTAGGTTAGGTTTGTAGGCAGATCTCTGCAAGGCAGAAAGATCTCAATTTGTGACAGCCTGGCGCTGTCCATTGTGGTACCAATAAAACTCCCCGTGGATCAAAGACCTTTAAGATTCAGCAAACCGCTTGGAATCCGTTATAAATTTCTTAAGACTGGTAATATTGATTCTAGCCAATTCTGCTAGGATCGTCGAAAAAGGGCTTTCGGAGGTGTTTCAACTTCAGTCTGGCGAAAGCTGGACAGTGCAGTAAGAAATGCTTAGGATGATTCCATCTCGCCTTCCTCCATACAGCTTTTGGGTTAGCATCTGCCACGATCCCAAGTCTAACCGCATAAGTGTCTATTGGACAATGTCCAGTAAGTACCCCTATGATTGCGCTGAGATGAACCTTGCCCAGAGAAAGAAGTTGGAAAGGACCGCTTACGCTCCACAGAGAGGCCAAAAGGACCTCGCCACGGCACAAGTACTGGGAGAAGCTGACCAGCGCTTGACGAGCTCATGCGTAGTTCATGTGTCCAGCGCTCTTGCGCAGGTGGACCATGGACTACCAATGCACTCCCATTCCGACGTCAATGTAGCTAGGCAATCTCTCCCTTGCAAGTTTGTCCGCTATGCAGTTACCAGCGATCCCGCGGTGACCGGGTACCCAAACTAGTCGGATTGCAAAATAGCTGGAAGCTATTGATAAGGATCTAAGACACTCCCTTAACTAGCACAGAGCGTACCGACATCGATTCCATCGCCAGTATTGCCGCCCTACTGTCGGAGTGAATACATACCTCTCTAAAAGAGGTCACCATAAGAAGCAATGCGTCCACTGCTACTTTGATCGCAGTGACCTCTGTTTGGAAGACACTACAGTGGTCAGGTAGTCTAAAGCTGGTATTGATGGTGCTTTCTGCAGAAAACTCCCCCTCCCACATTTCTCTAAGCTTCGATCCATCCGTGAAAAAGCTGACTGCACTTTTTCTCCATTGGACTTCTACCCACCCACATATCCCTCGTAGGTACATGTGTAGAGAAGAAGCCTCTAGGGGACGGTTCCGTTGGCAGTGCAGTGGTCCAAGTTGTCAGGGATGCACCGAACCGATTTGAATCTCAGAATGCCTCTGCTTGGGGACCGATCATGTACCCAGCGTCTCTGAGTCTGGACAGCGACCTTTGCCGCAGGTAACCTACCGGCGATATCAACAGGTGCGACGTGTAAAATGTATCGAGAGCCACAAAGTGAGAACGTAAAACTGTGTTATCGACAAATGCGATTAATTTGAAAAAGTGTCTGTGCTTTTTGCTTTATTAAAAAAAATTAAAACTGACATTTAACTATTGAGAAATTTCTTCCATAAAAATATTTAATTCTCCTGAGGCTCTTTAAGAACATTTTTTCGCTATTTCGAGTGGGCAACTTTATAACATTTTTAAACTTTTAAACATTTTTAATTTATTTTTGCTAGTCCGTTTTTGTTTCTCGTCTCTAAAATACCCATTTAAAACATGATTTAGTCCCTCATCAGTACTTGCTTCTTACATAAAAATTTCCAAATGTTTTAGTTCTTTTACATTTCCGCAACTCATTCACCAACGGATAGATTTCGGGCAAAATTTTCGATTTTGTGGATTCAATGATTTCGTAATTAGTATTTTTTCGAGTCGGTAAATGAGTTCAATGTGATCGTAAATTTTATTTTCGATACGGATTCAATGATTCCGACGTAAAATTTTTCGGATCGAAACGGATTCAATGATTAGGCCCAATATAGTGAATTCGGAAACCCTATGACTAAGTCTATTTAAAAGAAAAAGAAAATTTGGAACATATCAAACTCAATACCTCATAACGATCGAACAATTATTCCAGACGGCCATTAATAAAAACGTTTAATATTAAATAAGGTGAATAATACAGCTTATTTATGTACAACTTTATTAAATTGCAATTATGCAAAATTATGTAGCTTTGGAAAAGGTAACAAAAACACCAACCAATTTAACTATAAAAAATCTCTGGGAAACAAAAATATCACCATTAAAGATGAACGCAACATGAAATTCAAAATGTTAAATAAGCACTGCTTCAAGTCATTTAACGCTTGTACGGCACACCTGTTGTTTATAAGCCTTAGTGCTTAACAAGCAGTGCGACATGAGACCTGTCAAATGCCAGCCGTGCCGAGAATGTTCTGCTGCAGGTAATGCTTCACTACATTATAAATAAGAATGTATTATGTAAGTAGTTAAGGATGGAGGATGGAGTCATATGTAGAAGTTCACGCAAGTGAGGAAAGTTTCTGATTGTCATTCACTTGGGAGTGGCCAGGAACGATTCTTTTTACATGTGGCTCAAGTGAAGCTCACGACTTCCGGTCTTAGACCAAGTATCCTCTGGGTAGCCAACAGACATCCGTCTGGAGGCGAGCCAGCGTGAGAAGGCGAAACCCGCTTATGCGGTTGTGTGCAGGGTTTGGGACCCACCACATAAAAACACTTCCAATGAAAACGACGAAACAGCCTCGGATGAGAGACCCCAAATTTGATGACGACCACAGCAAACGTTTAAAGGACTACGATTTAAGGGCATGCACCTGGAATGTCCGGACCCTTAATTAAAGGTGCCTCTGCTCAGGCTGGTTGATAAACTCGTATAGTAAGTGGTTGACATCACCGCAATCCAAGAAATGCGATGGACGGGACAAGGACGGAAGAAGGTGGGTCCTTGTGACATCTACTACAGCGCCGCGGCGCGAGCGCAAAATCTGGTGTGGGATTCGTGGTGGGAGAGAGACTCCGTCGTCGGAGTCCCGGCATTCACTCCGGTGGATGAACGTTCAGCCACAATCCGCATCAAAGCGAGGTTCTTCAACATATCGCTGATTTGCGCCCACGCCTCCATGGAAGAGAAGGACGAAGTGATCAAAGATACCTTCTATGAGCGCCTAGAACGTACCTATGAGCGCTGCTGCCCCGCCACGATGTAAAAATCGTGCTTGGCGATTTCAACGCTAGGGTGGGTAAAGAAGGTGTCTTTGGCACAACAGTCGGAAAATTCAGCCTCCATGACGAAACATCACCAAACGTTCAATTTGAGGCTGACTGACTTCGCCGGGGCCCGAAATATGGTCGTCTGTAGTACTAGATTCCAGCATAAGAAAATCCATCAAGTCACTTGGCTGTCCCTGGATCAACGAATCACTCGCAACCAGATCGATCATGTTGTGATAGATGGACGACATGTCTCCAGTGTTCGCAGATGCGCGTACGCTTCTGTGGTCCCAACATCGACTCTGACCACTATCTTTGTAGCAGCTTAAGATACGCACCCGCCTCTGTGTAGAAAAGCGCACACGTCAACAAACACAAGGGTGCTGTTCGACATCGAGAAGCTGCAATCACAACCGACAGCCGAACGATTTTCTACTCGACTTGCACTCCTGCCTTCTGAGAGCACTCATCAGCATCTCGGTATAAGGGAGCTGTGGGACGGCATATCAAACTCCTTACGTACAGCTGCGTAACCGAAACCATTGGTTTTCGGAAAAGTCAAAAAACAGCTGGTATGATGAGGAGTGTCGTCTCGCAGCAGAGAAAACAGACTGCCTACCTCCTGCAATGTTGCGATCGACCGCAACACGAGCGGGATGGGAAAGATACCGAGAGCTGAAGAGGGAAGCGAGACGCATTTGCAGACAAAAAAGAAAGAGGGCCGAAATGCGTGAGTATGAAGAGAGCTCGGACAAGCTGGCCGACAGGGGTAATGCTCGAAAATTTTACGAAAAGATCCGGCGACTAACTGAAGGTTTCACACCGGGAGCGGCACTTTGTAGGACCCCCAGAGGTGATCTAGTTATTGATGACCAGAGTATAATGAGTTTGTGGAGGGAACACTTCTCCAGCCTCAATAAATGGCAGTGAAAGTAATACCACCAGGAGATGGCGAACCCGATTCCCCAATCGACGACGATGGAGCAGATGTTCCATTGCCCGACCGTGAAGAAATTCGAATAGCAATTACCCGCTTGAAGAACAATAAGGCGGCGGGTGCCGATGGATTACCGGCCGAGCTTATTCAAATACGGCGGCGAAGAGCTGATAAGGTGCTTGCAGACCAGCTTCTTTGCAGAATATGGTCGGAAGAAAGCATGCCTGACGATTGGAATCTCAGTGTACTCTGCCCAATACACAAAAAGGGAGACCCCACAATTTGCGCCAATTACCGCGGGATAAGTTTCCTCAACATCGCGTATGGGTTCTGTCGAGCGTATTGTGTGAAAGACTAAAGCCCACCGTCAACAAACTGATTGGACCTTATCAGTGTGTGGCTTTAGACCTGGAAAATCAACAACAGACCAGATATTCACCATGCGCCAAATTTTGGAGAAGACCCGTGAAAATAGGATCGACACACACCATCTCTTTGTCGACTCCTGTGCTGCTTTCGACAGCACGAAAAGGAGCTGCCTTTTTTGCCGCGATGTCTCGAATCTCCATCCCCGCAAAACTAATACGGCCGTGTAAGCCGACGTTGAGCAACACCAAAAGCTCCGCCAGGATCGGGAAGCGACCTCTCCGAGCCGTTCGATACCAGACGAGGTTTCAGACAAGGTGACTCACTCTCCTGTGATTTCTTTAACCTGATGCTGGAGAAAATAATACGAGCTGCAGAGCTAAATCGAGAAGGTACAATCTTTTATAAGAGTGTACAGCTACTGGCGTACGCCGATGATATCGATATCATCGGAAACAACACCTGCGCCGTTAGTTCTGCTTTCTCCAGACTGGATAAGGAAGCGAAGCGTATGGGTCTGCGTGGTGAATGAGGACAAGACGAAATATCTCCTGTCGTCAAACAAACAGTCAGCGCATTCGCGTCTTGGCTCCCACGTCACTGTTGACAGTCATAACTTTGAAGTTGTAGATAATTTCGTCTCACCAGGGAACCAGCATTAACACCAATAACAATGTCAGCCTGGAAATCCAACGCAGAATCACTCTTGCCAAGCAGGTGCTACTATGGACTAAGTAGGCAATTGAAAAGTAAAGTCCTCTCTCGACGAACAAAAACCAAACTCTATATCTCTCATCATTCCCGTCCTACTTTACGGGGCAGAAGCGTGGACGATGTCAACATCCGATGAGACGGCACTAGGAGTTTTCGAGAGAAAGGCTTTGCGGAAGATTTATGGTCCCTGCTATCTGGCAACGGCGAATACCGCAGACGATGGAACGATGAGCTGTATGTGTTATTCGACGACATAGACATAGTCCAGCGAATAACAAAAACAGCGGCTACGCTGGCTAGGTCATGTTGTCCGAATGGATGAAAGTGCTCCAGCCCTTGAAAGTATTCGATGCAGTACCCGCTGGTGGAAGCAGAGGAAGAGGGAGACCTCCACTCCGATGGAAGGACCAGGTGGAGAGGGACCTGGCTTCGCTTGGAATAACCAATTGGCGCCAAACTGCCAGAAGGGAGTGATGCGTGGCGCGCTGTTTTGGACTCGGCTATAACCGCGTAAGCGGTGTCTACGCCAGTCAAGAAGAAGAAGTTAAGCAAGAAATGCGAAAACAAAAATATAAATAAAATAAAAATAAACATATATTTTCAAATTAGAACCCAAAGAATATTTAAAAAATGCACTCGCGGCAAGTGTCACTTGATATTAAACCTCACTCGACCAATTCTTAAAAAGTTTAAAAACACGAAACATATAAAGTCTTATTATCACGATTGAAAACCCTTTTAACAATTTTAGTGGTAAGTAGTTTTTTTTTGAATTTGCAAGTATTTAATGATAAGTACCATATCTAGTGCAGGATTGGGTACATTTATTTTTTTTAAAAATTATTTTTACTTTTTAAAATTTAAAAAAAAAACTAATAAAATCATAAATCTCTACTTAAATAAAAATTGAAGGTATACACAAGATTTTTTACCACGTTCCTTATTTGAAGTAAACCTGTACAAGGTTATTATTATAGAAAATGTGTGTTAAAAACATAAAGAGGATTACAAAAATCCGTTGCCAAGTTAAGAAAATGTCGAAAAAAATTGAGGCAAAGTACGTTGTCCGAATATTTTTATGTTTATATTGTATGTATGTGTTAAGAGTGAAGTATTGCTTCCCTTGCAGCAATTAAAAGTTTTCCTCTTTGAAAGCGCAATTTTTCTCAGTGAAAGCTTAAATTGTATTTTCTTTACGGAGCAACCGCGTGTGTTAAACATAAATTTTCGTAAATTTCCATCAAAACTATAAATATTCATATTACGAGCAATTGTAGCATGAAGTTTAAAAATTTGTGATGTATATGATACGTATTTATACATACCATATAATTCAAACAAGGATTAATTTACATAGAAAGTTTTTTGTATTCGCATATACAGCCGTTGAAAAATACTTATGAACGATGCGAAAACGATATATGTCTAATTTTAGTTATTATTAATTTTTGGTAAAAAGCATACTTAAAACGATTCACAATTTTGTAAATTTTATTCTATTTGATATTGTAATTCATATAAAAAGAAAGTATATTGCATATTTCTGACTGCAATTGACTTGATGGTATAAGGGCTTATTTATGTCAAAAGTGAAAAATTTCACTCCAGCTCTTCGAGTAGCAATCATCGAGTGGCAAAAGACCGGATTATCTAGAAAAGTATTGCAACACAATTAAATACTTCCAAGACAATGGCTTACATTTTTCGGAATTTCAAACAACAGAAAATATTTCCAGTAATAAGCAAGGTCGAAAAAAAATCATCGAACCGGATTGATAGGATGATCGGTGTCAGAGCCAATTCATCGTATTGAAGGTAATATGGATGTGGTAAAGTATGTTGAAATACTCCAAAATGTAAGGCTGCCATATGCGGATATAATTTACCAGCGATTTGGAGATTTCAACAACATAATGATCCGAAGTTATCTCTCGTATTGCAAAACAAGTTTTTGAGGTACCTTCGGTCATCATTTTGGACTGCGCATCGTCGAGTATATTAATACTTATTTTGTTTTTGCGCTTGTTGTTTTTAAGTTTTAAATCCATTATTTTGATTCGTTAAGAATTTTTCCCGAATGAATTTACTATTGCGTTATCTTTGAGTGTTATATATTGAAAACATTCTAATTTTATAAAATAAAGATTTTATCCCAGTCATTTAAGTGTTTTAATTTGAAAATAACGCCAAAAATTTAGCATCGTTCTTAACACTCTCATGCCCGAATTAAAATAAATTAACTTTGCAACAAATAATATGTGCAAAACCCTGTTGAATTTATAGCAAAACCAAAAAATTATAAAAGCTTTTTATCTTACTTTTTACGACTTCAATTTCAATAATATTATTAACATGTTGAACGTCGTATTCACAGCTGACATTTGGCATTACATTTTTTGTGTGATATTCGCAAAAATTAATTGAACAATTGAACCTTTTCATTCATGTGTAAAAGCGGAGAGTTCTATTTTAATTAAAATGAATATTAAATATGCCAGAAAAAGCTTTGACTTTGAATAACAAATAAACAAAAACTTACTTTTGAGAAAACCTAAAAAGTATAAGGTTCTGACATTATTTTAATATGAAAAGCAGAAGAGGAATGAATCAAAAGATTAAAATTATAAAAACCAACTCCGTTTTGAAATTTATCGGATAACATTATATTTAAATAAAATTTATGAAATTACTAAAGCTTAAAATCCAGACTCTCTCTCTCTCAATTTCCTTTCAGATATCCAAAGGTAGTTTCATGTTTTTAAATAGATTTTAGAAAATCTTATAGCGTTTAAGCCGATTTAAGAGAAATAATAATTCCCATTATATTATGGTAGGGCATGTAGCCCTGGAGCATTAAGAAACTGAGCTACTTGAGCGCGTTACAACGGACTACACAACGAAATGTATTCACATCAAAGCATATTTATTGTTATAATAAACGAACAGGGAATAATTTTAGTGAAAACTCCTGCATATGCATATTATATTATATGTGTGCTGAAGGCTCTACAATTTTCATAGCACTCCGTTGGCACATTAGCAGTGGTGAACATATAGATTGCAATACACACATACTACATATGCAACATTTTCAGCCAATAGAAGTGTGCACGGACAGGAAGCTGTGCTGAGCAATAAATGATGTTCTGTATTTGCTCACATACAAGCTTTTCAAATATCTATAAAGTATAGAATATATCGTACTAATCTCTCGAATAACTAACTGCTTAACCACACTCATGGGCACCATTTCACCTGTCTGTTCTGCGAAACCATTGCCAACATGGCCTTCTTGCTAGCTTAAATATTGGAATGAGGTTTTTAGCCACAAGCTACTTCATGGACATTCAATAAATCTATCCTTGGATTGTGGAGTGAGAATGTGTTGAGGTTGTTGTGCGTCACTACATCGAGCAAGTAAGCAATTTTTGATAAAATTTCAATAAATTTCTGCCAAATATTCGAGTTTTTAGTTGGTTCTGAAGAACATACATTTTAGCATTCAATACCTACTTTTGCTAGCTTAGCGCTATAACAATTGAAAAATTGTGTGGATATTTTCTAAATGCATAATGTAAAATTTGTACATATGGTAGTAGGTATGTGAGAATGATTTTGGTTTGTAATTTTGCTTTCAAATATAAATCTGGATAACAAAAACGTAAACAATATTTTTGGTGCTCATTGTTGCTTTCATCAAATAAACCAAAACAGTATAATAAAACAGTTAATTAACTTCATTTGAAGGATTTTGATGTATACCTTTGAAATATTAATTGTTAATATTACTTAATATGAATTACGGGAAAATCTTCTAGGTACCTGTTCGAAATAGGAATCTTTTGAAATCTTGCTCAACTAACAAGTGAAAGTATTATATTCTGAATGTCTTCTTTGCTTCATTTACATTAATTGAACTTCATTGGGATAGCAAACACATACAATGAGGTAAATAGGCAGATTCGCAGCCATTGTGATATGACAATAGCTAGTTAAAACACAAAGAGAGTTTTTGTATAAATTCAAAGAAAGCATCACTTCGACTGCAATTTGTCATGCACACACACCTACCCTATAAATGCAAATTGTATTATTTATTCACGATATTCAAATGGAATCCAAATTAAGCTCAACATAATTTAATACAAAATAATGCCTTTGGCATGCAATATACTCGTATTTGCATTGGCAGACAGGGAAATGGCGACGCGCTAAAATTGATAAATATAATAAAGACAAAGTGCTATAAAAACAGCAATTCTATGGTCGCCATCAGCAAACAGAAGCAAAGGCATTAATTTTCTACTCAAAAGCATTGTAAGAAAGATAATGGGAAATGTAACAATGCTGCTGGCAGAATCAAATTTATTGTTATGTTTAGGCGAAATATGAGTGAATAAATAACAGGCAGAGCGGTACAAGTGAATTAGAAAGTAAACAAATTTAAATAATAATATAACAGTAAACACTGAAGAGTCTGGATATTTGAGTTTATTTATAGAAAATGCTTTTCAAAATGCAAATTCCTTACGATATTATGAGTATTATCTTGGTTGGACCGGCTGTAGTTTAATATTTTTATCACAATACTACAGGAGAGTTTCGAAAGGAGATTAATGTAGTAATACACTTTCAGGAATACTCTAAAAGCTTTGATAATATATTTATATATGCACATAAATTCACTATTTGCATAAAAGAGATCAAATAAACTGTACGAACCTTGTTAATGGAATATAAAATAATATTCAATAATATATTAAAAAATATGTGGAACTTGGAAAAGGTGCTATATACGTTAGAGAAAAATCATATGATAAATGTTTTTATACTGTCACTTTTGAAACCAAAATTAAAAAATATTAGTTATGTGTTGGTTAAAATAAATTGAATTATTTTTTGCTGGGAACGTGTCGGAGCTCTGATGTCCTCTTATGCTCTAGCGCTGGATAAATCGATCCCTCGCGAGCTTGGTAAACGTTGGTTTGGAACTAAAATCTGCTCCGTTGCGAGATCTATTTGGCCCAAAGTAGAACGCAAGAGGTTTGGGGGAACTACATGCACTCAAATGCCGTAATATTGGGAGGACTCACTGATCACTACGGAATGGGCATACATGCGATGAGGCTAGGGATCCTGACGGACGCAAGCTATCATAGCTGTATGGAGAAAGGCGAGATGAAAACGCCAAGCTTCATTTCCTAAGACCGTCCAGTGTTCGGCATAACTGGCGCTGGAACATCTCGGCAACTATGCTACCCTGTGAACTTGCCGGAACAGACATTAGCCGCCCCATAAAAGTCGTTATAGGCCTCAAAGCACTTCAGCGCGATATGTAAAGAGTCTTCTTTGCGCTCAATATTTAGGAGCCTTTTGACATCACGATGGACAGGCACTGGCTTCAGCTATCCATATGGGATCCATCACGACACTTGTCGCGAGGTTCAGCCTTTGAATCTAACCTAACATAAACTTGCTTAGGCGAATTGTTATTTGATACCTTAACATTGAAGACATTTAGATTAAAAATAAAGGGAATTCTATATACACTACTGAAAAATTATGGGATCAAAAAAAATTCCAAGTTTTTACAAATTTCAAACGCAGCCGTAACTTCGAAAGAAATGGTCGTACAAGAAATCGATGTTATTTTATTATAGTTCCAAGTGTCTAGTTTTTGGATTAGAACTTTGTGGCAATTTTGTTCTCTTCGGTTTTTTTATAATCGTAGAAAAAAATCAGCAACAAAAATTTTTAAAATTCCAGTTCTTTTTTGTCTATGGGCGTGGAAAAGTATTTTAACTTAACCACTATAAGGGGATCGGATACTTTGCTCATTTAGCTTTAATTTGGTTTTGAACACCTCGAGGAGCGCTCACTTCTCCCGAGATATTGGTCTTCAACAAAATGATCCTTTCTGTCTTTGATTATCGATATTCCAGCAACCAATGATCGGCACAGTAAGTGCAAGGCGGGTTAGTTGTACTTGAATGAATTCTTCCTTAACGACTAGCCATTGCTGCTCTGGAAAAATTTTTTTTCTTATTAAAACAAGATGAATTTGAAAATGCAACAAAAATAGGGCTTTTTGTAGATTTTGGAAAATTTAGGGCTAGATCGAAAATATTGAGGAGTTCATTATCGTTAAGTGTGCCTCTTACAGTACTATAATATTCACAAAATCCCTACAAAAAATCAATTTCATCTAGCCAGCCGTTTTTGTTTCACTCGATCGAATTTTAAAAATTAGTGATCACAAAGTGTTTTGCTCTGAAAAGCTTCATAATTTAAAAAATGAGAAAAAATTCGCCTTTAAGCTTTTTCATTATTTTTTGCTCCAGAAAAGCTTAAATTTAAAACAAGCAAAATAACAAGTTAAGGATATTCAAGAAACCATCACCCAATCATTTTTAACGCGTTTCCGCAGCTGTATTCCTCTTTGATTCTACTGATCTCCTTTTAATTAAATTAAAAAGTTAATCGAATTTCGATTAAATTAACTTGTTTTTTTGTTTGTTTTAGTTCCTCCTAAGCTTTTTCTGGAGCAAAAATGTGGAAAAAGCTAGGAAAAACGATTTTTTTTCTCATTTTTTAAATTATGAGCTTTTCAGAGCAAAAAACGTGATCCTTTAATTTTTAAAAATTTGACTGAGTGAAACAAAAAAACGGCTGGCTGGATTAATTTGATTTTTTTGTAGGGTTTTGTGGACATATTGAACTGTAAAAGGCACACTTAACATTAGTAGTTTAACAGTACTTCTCGATCGAAGGCTCGATTTTTCCAAAAACCACAAAAAAGCCCTTTTTTTTGTTGCATTTTCAAATTCACGTGACAATAAGAAAAAAATTTTTCAAAAAGTAATGGCTAGTCGTTAAGGAGAATTCATTCAAGTTCTTGAAACTCCACCTTTAAACTTTCTGTGCGATCATTATTGCTGAGATATCGATAATCAAAGACAAAAGGATCATTTTTCATTTGAAGACCGATATCTCGGGGAGAAGTGGACGTATCGAGGTGTTCAAAAAAACCAAATTAAAGCTAAATGAACAAAGTATCCGATCCTTATAGTGGTTAAGTTAAAAGATTTTTTCCACGCCCGTAGACCGAAAAACTAAAAAATTTTGAAAATTTTTTGTTGCTGGTTTTTCTACGAAGATTACTCAAAAACCGAAGAGGTTAAAATTTTTTAAAGTTCTAATCCAAAAACTAGACACTTGGAGGTATAATTCCCTCTTTATCAATTTTTGTACGACCATTTCTTTCGAAGCTACGGCCGTTTGAAATTTGCCCAAAAATTCTGGAATTTTTTTTTTTGATCCCTTAATTTTTTCCAGTAGTGTACTTAAAATATATGAAAAATACGTACAATCGTGTAAACATAGTTACTTAAGTATAAAAACTAGAATTAATACCAAATTGTTAATAAATTCCAACTGACACGAAAAATCGACCTGCAAATCGGTGTTATAGATTATGAACACATTTTTTTAGGAAGAAATTCACTAACTATATATTTATATTTAAATGATTATGTAATTAGTTAATGCTTTGATTAATTAGATAAGGGAATTCAAAACGATTAAACCGTAATTTGTGTCGATGCGCATGTGCTTATCATACAAATATTACAAACGATTTTTCACATATCACATAGATATTAGTTATACCCACACATGTTTATATCGGATTATTTTTTTCCCATCTTCCCTATTGCTTGTAAATTTTATTAGTCTCTACGGTATCATTTTGTAACCACTCAATTGAGAATAAATTGCACACTAATTCACTTAAATCACTGTGTGTAATAAAGCATACCGTGTCCCCTACTCCATTTTCAAATCAATCCAAAAAGTTTTGTAATAAGTTTTGCATTAATCTAATAAAATACTAATGTATCTGTACAAAAGTGGAAAATTTTGGGTGCAAAAGCAACAAATGTTGCAAAAGTTGAAAACCATATGTGTAATATTGTGACACACAATAGAGTGGCAATCAATAACAATGAATAATTTTGTTTTGGAGCAAAAATCCACAAAATATGGTCTAAGTGATTTAAAGAAACAATAATTTGATTGGCTAAGATCAGCATTATAACTGAGGTTGGGTAAGTTCGTGGCCGATTAGTCTCCATATTTCATAGAAAATTGATTATTACCAAAGGCAAAGGTGCCTAAATGAAACTTTTGTAATAATATTTTGCAATATTTCTGAAATTTTCATATATAGACAAAGACATATATTGAACTTTACTTCTATCATTAACTTGATGTGATTTTTAACTTTCAAATAGCTACGACAGACGATAACTTTCAATACACAGCTACTTTGCAAATAGCCTGCAGTTATTTAGAAAATTAGCTCTTATTAATAGGTACTAATAATCAAAATAATCCAAAGGTTATTAAATAAAGTCCCAATCACCAAGTTAGCAAAGTTCAGAAATGCAATCGACCGTGAGCACAAGCAAATGCTCAGCAAGTAACCCAAAAAGTAATAAATAAATTGGAAAAGTTTGCCAAGAAAAGGTTAAAGCTTATCTTATAAAAATCAAAGCTAAAATTAACAATGAATATGGCAAAAGAGAATTTTAACTGAAAGATATTTGGATAGCGAGTGGATATTATTGTAAAAGAAGCAAAAGTACGAGAGAACTAGTAAATAACGCGCTCTACTTCAAAGTCTTCTACTTGCTTTCATGAAATAAATTTGAAGGAGAAATATTATAAATCGACCAACCCTCTCTCCTATTTACTATTTGTACCTATATACATACATACATATATGCACTGTGTTTAATTAGTCAATATACCAGCTGTAAATTAGCCAAAGGAAGTGACTGCAAATTAATACAACTCTCCCACAAAAGGTAAGCTTTAATTTTATTATACTCCTACTTTCAGCAACCAATGGCTAATGTAAGCGGATGCGGAAGTACTGTGGCAGAGTAATTACACGCGCGCAAAAACATAAACATGGTCAGGAGCTAGCGAGAGTAAGTGACTTGACAATGAGATAAATGCTCAAATGCTTTTTCATTAATAAAACGAACCTTTTTCTAAGAATTTTCTTTTACTTCATTTTTATATATTTTTTCATTTCCGGTCTTCTTTCAATTCTACCTCACCTTTCTAATGCAGCAATACTGTTAGCCAAAAGAAATATTTAGCCTTCACAGCATTTTATGTGGTTGCTCAGATGAGTGAGTAGGTATGCAACAGTATAATGCATTAGGAATTCAAAATAAATCTGTTTGTGGTCTGTGGTAAATTACCAATTAGTTTACTAAGCTGAACAAATCCAATGATCAAGCAAGTGTATTTTAATTAAAAGTGCAAGAAGGTTACATGAGCAAGGATTGAAGTTAAGGAAGCACATAGATTTTTACTAGATTTGTATGATTTATGTTTATGTGGGTGCAAAATAGAAAAACATACTGAATTTTTTATTAAAAATATTTAAATATTAAATAAAAATTGTTTATATGAGTATTTACTAAAAAAATAAATAAAAATTACAAAACACAAAATAAATATTTCAAACCAATTTTTCATGTCTTAATTTATATAAAATCTCCTAAATCTATAATGCAAGGCTAGTAGGAATTATTTTAGTTTAATTTTAGTTTATTTAATTTAGGAAATGCATTACAATTGGACGACAATCGCTTGCTTCATATAACCCGTTGCTTGACATTTCCGGTTGAGTGACTCGCGTTAATTGCATTACTGCGCAACAGTCAAATGGTCTGTGCTTGTCCGCAGTCAAGCCCACACAAACACAGTTGTATTTCTGCATGAACAACAGATCAAATTCCAATGTCGCTGCTACAGGTTTATATTAAAAATACTACAACACACATCTGCATTGTCATGACGATACGGAGGGATATATTGAAGTGAGGTATCATATACTATATGGAGACATACGTAGAGATGCATTAGTACGGAAGGATATGGTTGAAATGCCAAATGGTAACAGCTTATTCAGGAGAAGGGCTATGCATTTTGACTATGACCAAAAATTCTAATTCGGCAAAGGCAGCCATGACAACGCGGGCAAATGTGTGAAGATGTGGAGGTTTCATAAGCTTGTAACTGACTTTAGTGAATGTCCAAATATATACACAAATGAATAAACATATGTATAGGTATATGAATATTTTCAAATATCTGTGACTATCTTTTGGAAGAGCATTATACACATACGCACATATATTCAAGAATAAGTTGTTATTAAATACTGACATTTAGGTACAACAATGACTGCTTGAAATAGCTGAAACTTTTCTCGAAGGCACTTCACCCACGCAAGTATTAATCAGAGTGTGAATTGAATCCTAATTTTTTTTAATAAAATGTCGAAGGATCGATTAATTTTTGTATACAGTAAAATCTTACTCTCTCCGCCTTAAGATCAAGGTCTCTTTCGACCCTGCTTTGAGCGTATACTTTATGAATATAACAAAATAATATATTTTCTATTAGAAAAACCTTGAGTTTTCTTTTTTTGCAGCTACAAGTGCCACTTATCCACTTGAGATTTTCTTATTTTTATAAATTATCTGCCTTTTATGTAAACCTGTTTCACTAAACATACATTAGAATTGCTTCAGTTCCACTCCAACTTGTCATAAATGGACAAAGCAATATTTGCATTTCATTGTAAACATTCTCAAGGAGAGAGCAGTTCGCAAACACGTTTATGCACTTCACTAAACACGATAAGAAAACATGAGAAAAACTACAAGTATTCCGTTTGGAAACTAGCGATAAAGAGAATTTCCTTCAAACAAACAAAAATACGCAAAAGTGGTAAATAAAAAACTAACAAGAAAAAGTGAAGGAAGAAACTTTTTCAATTGCATTAAAAACAGGGTAATTAAGCGCGTGCCACTCGTATTGATATTGATGCAACAGTAGAGTTCAAAAGAAATAAAAATAAATGAATATAGATGATATAAGTAAGTGGCATAAATTCCTTTTTACCGCGAACTATTTGCACGTCAAGCGCATCCGATATTGAAGACAATACAAAGGCAACGCAATATTGACAGTATCACAACGCTAAAGCCCTGCTTTAAACATTCAAACTGTTTTCGACACACTAATAAACATGTACATGAAAAGTTGTTTGATAACTAACAAACCAGAGTAAGGCTAACACAAAATTCAAAAGAAGTTCGCAGTCAGTCGCAGTAACCAGGTTCAGGTATGAGAGTGGAAGCAAATAGTGTGGCTTAAAATTTTTGTTGTGGTTGTTCAAAAGTTAAACTTTTACCGCACTTCGTAATCATTCGTTATATGTGGTGAAGCTATTGCGGTACATATAACTGTAAACGTAAGGATTCATATGTGTACTCAACTCGTGCTCATAAGCAGCTATGTCAGTTGGGAATTTGTATGACATTATCAAGTTCGATATTCAAGTGTTCAGTAATCATTCGAAATATGTATATAACCGTAGTTGTGTATTAAGAAAATCATCTAATTCTAAGTCTGGAGGTAGATGCCAATAAATGCAAGTCAGGCTTTCTAGATTAACATAGGTGAATTTGAAAATATATTGTATTTCAACCAAATGGAAGTCATATTATCTCATGTGAATTAGAGCTAGGAATGTTAGAACAGGGTAATCCAAGAAACATTAATTTTTGATTAAAAATATGATCGCTTCTCATTAATATGACTCTGTAAACGCTAAAACCACTATACTAAAGAGATTAATGTTGAACCAATGGTTATAAATTATGGAACCTTAATGAAATTTATACATTCTTTGGTATCTTCTACTATATCATACCATACTTTACAACAGAAAATACTAAAAGAAAATAAAAATAATTGTTATTGTATTAAACAGTATCTACTTCATTAAATATGCAAACAGTATTTCCAATGACGATAGCTATAAATATCCCTACATATTCCGAAAATTGTAAAACAAATCCGTCAATTGTCAACTGTCATTTGTCAACTATAACAAAATTTGAAAGGCCACTGCGTTATTGGAGGCATAGAGCTATAGTAATATACTTTTGTTTACAAATACAAATGTGTATATTTACGCTCGGAATTGGATACAACATAGATGTTCAACTGTCAGCAAAAGCAAACATTCAATTTTGAGTATTTGACATCTTGTAAAGATAATGAAGATTGACAACCTACCCGGTGGAAGTGACAACAATTAGGTACATGCATAGAAGAAAATTATAATAAAATGAAGAAAAATAAAATAAAGAAAGTAGCAGCAATGAGGCAGGCTAATGCACAAGGAAAATCGATAGTCAACTAAGAAAGCCGCAGATGTTAAGCAGCCAACGAAAACTAGTCACAGCAATAACAAAGCCATTGTTCTTACAGCTCTTTAACTCAACATGTACTATATGAAGGCGAATGGTATATAGATTTTCATATTATTTCCCTTTTTTCTGTAGATACCCTTACTTAATAGGTTCTACAAAAAATATTCTTATGCTGTTGCGCATATACAAGACCGCCTTCTTAAATAAATATCAACTACTATATGCTGCTATCTTCAATGACCTCTACGCCGAGGGAGCAACATACATACGTCTGTGTGTTATAGAATACTGTTGGTTGTGTGAGCAAAGCTGATAAGTAGTCAATACGTAGCGCAGACAACCATGCACAAGCTCGGCCATTCATCCAGTGCGTCCTTCTGCTTTACATAAATCCTCATATTTTCAGGCATCCATTTGTCTTGATTATATTTTTCAGGTATACTATATTTCTTTTGCTGGTCTTGTGGTTGGACATTCCCGAAGGTAAACGGGGCTGCTGCCTACAGTTTATTTGTAATTTCAGCAAGCTGGGAGTCGTGACAGGGTGTTCGCAAGCAACACTCAAGTGAATTTAGATCAACAAATGGCATACTGCGAATAATTGAGACTATACTTTACGAGTACAGAGGATACAATAATTGTAATTACAATAATAGGAAAATATTTAGCAAAATAAATTTCTATAATATATTTTTGACTTTTTCTTTCCTTAATAAGTTTGCTTTTATTCTTGCTCAGTACTCCACACTTATTAGTGCTTCATACACGGAATAAAATGTATCACAGATTTATGTTTTGAAGCCACAGACTTTGTAATGATCCATATATTCCAAAGGCTACAGTGCGTATGAGTAATAAAATTTATCAAATGAGATATAAGCGAGCTCATTTATTATATTGACTCTCAGACACTAAATGACAGTAAAATATGAGGAATAAAACGAGGCAAATTATCTGATTATGTTGTAAATGTCATTATGTGGCAAGTGAGTAAGGGTAAGATAGTATATCTATAGTACAAAATTTGAATATTCTAATAACACATTTTTTATAATTGGAAATGATTTAATTGCGGTGATTTGTAATACCAATCCTACCGAAATTCCCTTTGAAGATGTAAGTGAACAAAAATCAGTGTATGAAGAACATTTTTTGCATTGCAAAGTGTTTTATAATTAGTTATTATTGAGTTAAGCCAAGCGATAAACCACAACGCGTTTTGCCAAATATTATTTTAACCACAATAATTCTGGTCCATGCTGCCAAAATTGAGTTAAAAGCATTAAAAACCGCAAATGTACATTAACCACAAGAAATAAGCAAATTTAAATTTAAATAATAAATACCATTTTCCATTTCACTGTGGGTAAAAACATTATTTTAGCATGCTTAATATCATTATTTATATTGTGGCCACAGTAAATTGGTTTGTTAATTTTTAGCTACCAAAATATATATATAAAAATATATAAATACATACAACTGTATAATTGTATCTGAGAGTTTCAAGCATATATAGAAATTCGAGTATTTGGGCTACTTCTAGTAAATAATATTGTCACAGCCAGTAAATTAATACAAAATATTTATTACTTAATGGATTGAACATCATGAACCTCTTTATTATCTCTAATATTTCAAAATAAAAAAAAAATACTACACATAGATATTTCAATATAAAATTTCCTATAGACTCATTTTAGTTTTTTATTTCGAATAATTAAAGGTCAATGCTAATTATATAGCCGCAACAAGTATGACAGGCACATTGATTGAAATAATATATACCTACAATATGTGTGTGATTAAATTTGCATTTGAATTAAATCACAATTGACAATTCACAATCCTTTGGGGTGGGCAACAAGCTGTCACTTACACAAAGCAGCTGCCAACCCCTATATTTGTAGACAGATATATGTATATAGTAAATAATAGTATAAGAAAAAATGTCTGGTAATTGGGCGCGTGCAGACATCACTGTCAATTAGCTTCATTGAGCAGAAAATAGCACAAAATAAAAAACAAAAAAAAATATAAAAATATATACATAGAAAAGGAAATTAAAGGACATTTGGAAAAATAGCTAACTAGTGAAGCAAACTGAATGAACCAAAATAACAACACGACCGGTCCCTAACTCACGCAACAAATGACGTTGACAAGTCAATGACAGCAGCAGCAGCAGCCATCGCAATAAAATTCAAATAAAATGGAAATAAGTAAAATTGAAGCGATGAGCTGAAGTCACGGGCTTGAAAATGATGGACGAGATGATGATTTTGCTGTTTATAACAGCGATTTTACAGAGTAGGGACGATATTGTTATCTATCATAATTTATATGAGCAGAAGTGGCAAAGTACGGAGGGGCGTATACGTAACCAAGCTAGTTAAGAAAGACAATTTTTCATAAAAATAAGAGCAATGAAGTGAAAAGAAAGTATGAGAGTAACAACGAGGGGAATATATATTTTTATATGAATGTACATATGTATGTTCGTTAATAACGAGTTAAGATGGATTTTAATATTTTGTGCTCTAACTAAGTGATACAGAAGTGATAGAAATATGTTCATCAAACAATCGTGCCAAAATTTTATCAATTCACAATAAATACACAATAAATATTTACCGGAAGTGTGGGTAAATAAAAACACAACAGTGAGCTACTTGCATACAGAGACACCAAAAAAACAGCAAATATACGTCTGGCGCAAATATGTGGCAACGAACCATAAAAACAGGCGCTTTAACCGACTCAATCTACAGGTGCTCAGCATGTAACAAATAACCAGCTGTGCGAAAGGATTTTACCGTTAGCTAATGCGCAGATTTTCTCACGCATGTTTAAGCATACCTGCTCAAGTACGATAAAACGCATGAATTTTTCAGCTTTATAAATGTAGACGAACACAAAGCAACCTAATCCATAATGTCAGAATATATTAACATACAAAGAAGGTAGTAAAGTATTACTGGCATTACCTTTATATGTGTTAAATGAAAAAATATGGAAATGTCATGAGATAGACATAAACAAATGAAAGAGTAAGTGATAACAAAAAGTTTCGGCAACTTCGCAAGCATAATAAGCATACGAAAATTGCGTGGATTTGCATATTTTACGTTCGCTGTCAAGCATACATTAAGAGATGTGTTTGTATTATAGTAATATTATCACCTTCATATATTTTTTCATAAATGGAGGGGAAAGCGTTTATATGGGGATTTGTTCATTTTGTCAAGAATTTCATTCCATTTCATTGGTATTTATGACAATCAGCAACAAGTTTTGTATCTAATAATATTACATTAGGATTTAACTGCACATTTTCACGAATTAATATCAATTTCAATTTGATATTAATTTTCTTCATACATAAACAATTTTCAGAAACAAATTTTTCGCCTTGCTGAACTAAACAAAAGAATTCAGATATGGAAAGCAAATAAGCATAAGTTCCGCAAAAGAACTGTATTGCAATTTTCAATTTATAGAAGTAATAAACTCTTGGAAACCATAATCATAAATCATCAACTGAAATCTATTGCGTAATTCGCCAATAACACTTTCATGGTGAAATAAAACTTCATAAATGGTGAGTACTCCCTTTATATCAGTCCCAGTGTACCATATTGTAAGCCTAACCTCAGCCGCCCTGTGATAGTGGTTAGGGAAACTCTACAAAGGACTAGGTTTTAGTTTCATCCCAATTCATATCAAAAAGCCCCTAAAATGGTGAAGGTAATCCGAAAATAGCTGAATATAAGAGTATTCCATAGTTGGCTGAATGTACCCACATCTGTTACTCATACGCTCCGTCCGACAATCAATTTAAAAATGTACTAAATTCATGTGTTATACATATAAAAGTAAGTGTCCCTTTCGTACGGTGAAGTAACAAGCTTTCTTTCCAATTCATATTTGTTATTTGTATATCCCAAACGAATTTTCCAATGCACTTTATAAATATCCACATTTGATTCTGAGGTATTTATTGAATGTTAATAATGGTTTATTTTATTTGTATGTATTTTTTGCACTTTTTTTGAATTTATCTCGATTCTCACCATTTGTGGTTTATTCGGTGTTCTTCAACAATCTGTTGCCTGTCAGCTTTATGTAAAGTTTTTTGTCTTATACTCTTTTCTTCTGCGATATTCTTTTAGATTTTGGTGAATATGTACATGTGTACATACATATATATGTATAAGTATAGTTTATGGTTTTTCATTCCTCACTTTCTTTCCTAGCAAGAGTAAAAGCTGTTCACGCTGATACATACACACAGGAAATTAAAAAAAAATCGCCCAATAAATCTCCAATGCCCTTGGTGTTGTGGTGTGTGACTTTAGAATTTTGACTTTTTAAACACATTTAAGCAGAAAAGGTTATACTGAGGGAATTTATGCAACAAAAATATTAAAACAGCGAAATTCGCAAACGAACTGCTCAACAACATAGAATAACAGTATGTATAGAAATACGAAAGAAGGCAAAGAAGTAAAAGCATCGAGCAACTCATGAAAATTTATCAATTTGTCGCTTGTAGTCTTTCTACATAGTTTCTTCTTGCTTCTTTGCAGAGTTATGTTGATTTATGCTTTCCACGAAAGTTTCCACTGAAACCACTTTATATATATGTTTCCCCGCGCTCATTGGCTTTTGAATTTCAACACATATTTGTTTTTTTTTTTTGTTAATTTAAACTTCGATTTATTTCAACATTTACAAATTTAAAGATCGAAAAAAGTGTTTCCAAATCCTGGAAGCTTTGTTTTATTTACAACAAAGTCTATCAGTTAAAAGATAAAATTGACAAAGCGGTTGAAAAAGGGAATATATGCAGACTACCAACTTATACAAGATGACAGAAAATATTTTTAACGAAATGAAAGCAACCAATAAAACTAAGAGTTTTTAAGACAAATCAAAATATGTAAATCGACAAGAGTAGACTATGAACGAAATGGATTGCAGCATGAGCCGTCTGAAATTTTAGTTATAAAATTTAGCATCATCAAAGAGAGAAGTGAAATTTCCTACTTCTGCTCTTCGCCCAAAACCTACACACTCAATCAAATTATTGCTAGTTTGCTTTATTTCCTTTGCATTTCTCTTTCTTTGTTCGTAAAACATTTTGTAACATTCTCATAATTTGACATTGGTCATATGTATTATTCGCTCTTGTAGAATAATGCTTGTTCATGGCAGATTCAAGCAGATGCTGTATGTTACACACATTTGTTGATAAAGAGAATGCAGCACTAACTAAGCGTCTTACTTCCACTACTTAACTTGCAAGTCTTGGCAAAAAGCTACGATTATATACATATGTATAATAAATATGAGAAGCTAGAACAAAAGACAGCAACCAAGAAGTAAAACCAAAAGCAAGTTTTAGTGACTATTGTTCGTGCATATGTGTTTGTGTAAATACATATAATATATATGTTTCAAGTCACATATATCTACTTGTTTGTGGGTTTGCTAACAGTTAAATAATAAGAAAAACCTGTTGCATCACGAAAATTACACTACCTGTGGATTTTACAGAGAAAGACTGTTGTGAAATGTGACTATATTGTCATTGAAAATATGGTCACGCGTGTGGAAAAATAATATGACTCCACACACTTATCATATTAAATATTTGCGCAACTTAAATAAATTCGTTCTGGATGTTTTTATATAAAATACTTTCAAAGCCATATATACGTTTATGTCTATAAAAGGAGAATTCTAAAGCATTGCATTGTATATTAACAGTAAATTTACGGTTCTACAACCTGCAAGTATTACAAATGCAAAATGCAAGTACTTTCTTAGAATGCAGGA
Organism: Zeugodacus tau; assembly: GCA_031772095.1. Lineage (NCBI taxonomy): Eukaryota > Metazoa > Arthropoda > Insecta > Diptera > Tephritidae > Zeugodacus > Zeugodacus tau. The sequence goes on from CM062650.1 coordinate 44,953,764, forward strand.
ATTGAAAGACAAAAATAATATTACATCTAAATGCAATAACTGCAACAGATGTAGTAATTATAGTCGTAATAATTTCCAAGAACAAAAAGTAATAATTGAAAATTAAATTTATTGAATTCCATGTCGAGTAAATGTCATTTACAAAATATTTCGATTCAAATACCTATCTCCATACATACATATGTATGGAAGAACATGCAAGAATAATTGTATGTATAATTAAGTTATGACAAAGCAACCGTGATAGAAGTAATCTTTCCTTACCCAATTTATATGACTACGCTTTATGCGCCCTTGTCTATGTATGCTACTCTGCAAACAATTTTTGTAGATAGACTGTTTTATTGCTTTTTAAACAACAAAAAACCACAACTTCTTCTTCATAACCATTTATGCCCAACTCTTTGTCGCGAGCGTAATAGATTACAGTAAAACATGAACCACATTTATATAAGTTTATACAACAAATATGACCTCTTCTTACTTTGTCAAAGTAAAACAGAACTTTCTTGTAGTGTTTGTGGTTAATTTCCAGAGTTATTTGCGCTCAGTCATCTGCAAATAATTCTCTGTGTGCCTTTGCAAAATGTCCCTCAACCAACAACTAACAACAACTTATGCTCACAAAGTTTAAATGGAAGTGGAAGTGCCTCAGTTGCGTTACACAAACCGCTAAATTAACAAACATAAATTCTATAAAGTCTTGTTTACACCATTAACAAATATTTTCAAGTGAAATGGAAACTCAAACACTGACTTCTGACTTTGCTATTTATAGTAGAAATATGCAAATGATATGCTTACACAAAGTTGTATATTAAGGATGTTAACTGGTACGTGAAAAATATAATATTTTAGAGGAAATAGCAAAATGGAAGATGTTCATTAAGGGGTTAGGTAGGTTTCAGGGGCTAAAAGCAAGGGTATTTTTATTCATTAACTTTGAACGAAATCGCTTCATACTTTTTTTAGTTATTGTGTCCACCGCCTTAAAAATTGAGTTTTGAGATAAACGCGTTTAAAGTGTTACAGTCATACTGACGTGGCCTGATGAGCGGAACTTCCAAAGGGTATATCTCTTCGAATCATACTCCGATAGATTTGATATTTTTGGATTATATTTTAAACATATTGCACTATTTAATAAGACATTTTTTCTAATTTTGAAATTTTGAACCCCACCTAATCTATTAACACTTTTTATCAATGTTTAGATTTTCGGACAGCGGGTTTTACTTTTGGTTAGGCACAAAAAGTCTTCATTCATTAACAACTTCGCTTATTTTGACTAGATCGTAGCTTAGAATTAGCTGAAAAATCTGCTATTTTGCTCCTTAGTCTCAAAAATATTGCAATAGTATTGAACAACACAACAAACTACAAAAATTAGCACCAACTACAAAAAAAATGTGTTAAAGAAATTTGAAATTATCACCTCCACAAAGAGTCTTCTGCACACACACACTCGTATGTGAAAGCTATTTTTGTTTGAAACTAGAAAAAGTTTTACTGTCTCATTTGCGTTTCTGACTAGCACCTACACGTCTTTGGTGATTATACTATAATCGTTATTCGAATTTATTTTCGATTTATTATTTACCATAGGACCCCATAACAAAGAAAACTATTCCCAAACACTAATATTTTTTGAGCTTCAAATATTTTCCGTACAAATTTTTTCTGTTATGCTATAAACAAATATTTTCCATTAAATAAAATCTCACTCACCTTTTAACCGTAAACTTTTAGTCGAGCGTTAAAATGCCTCCTTTTTAAGTGGTGGCTGAAAGTGGAAAAATGTAAAAAGTTGTTACAAAAAGTCGATAAATGGAAATAAAACGTTCGCTGAATATTCAATTGACCAGAGGCGTTAAAAATTGCCAACAGTGCGAGCAACTGCATACGGTGGCAAAAAAATATATATTTAAATTTACACACAAATAGAAATAAACAATTTTAATAGAAACATACAATAAAACTCAAAAATATTATAATTTAGCGCGATGAAGAGTGCTCTTGAATTATTCATGAAACTTTTAGTGGTTTCTACAGCTGTCTACTCCAATGTAAAAGGGAGGGTAAATGTTCATTTTAGTAGAATGAAGGGAGATGTTCATGGATGGTTTAAAACTTGACCACATATTATTGGCACTTTAATTTGTTTAAGTACAAAAACAACACAAATGTGTTCTTTTGAAATACCTTAAGGAGTGAGTCAGTTGTCAAAGTTATAAAAAAACTTCTATGTGAATGAAGTGATTTCAAAATTGAAATTGATATGCGTATTTCGCCTCCATAAATATACGAGGTAGATATAGGCAAATGGTCCATGCATGACTGAAGTTTTTCACGTTAAATCACGTTGAGTGCACGTTGATGATATTGTAACCTTTTGTCATTCCAATTCCTGTATCCCTTTTTTATACCAAGCCAACACTTCTTTGCAGTTCTCCCGTCAATCTATTTTAAGCGAGCTGCACTTTTTGCCACATCTACACTGCAGTGATAGTTGCGTTGGTCTGGCATTCAAAGTGCAAGTAGCATGCAATTGCATGGTGCAGTAATAGCTGCAGTGCAATGTCATGCGGAACGATGCTATGCTAGATGGAAAAATATGATTATGTGCCGCTGGGCAAACTCTCAACGCAATAAATTGCCGGCGGTCTTGTAGACCATGGGTGTATGTTCAACTGTTTGAAAGACATTACGTTTCAATTTTTGTTTCGAAGGTTGTAGCTATGGTCATACAGTAATCGCATGACTCTTTTGCACTCAAGAGTGAGTTTGTTTTGAAAATAAATCTTAAGAAAATATATACGTATCTGTGGTTTAAATGTTAGTTGAGAATAATTCTACATGCTAAACATACATATATTACTCATACGCCATGTATGCCCTAAATCATGTTAGGAAGATTCTACATGAAAGTGGAGTATAAAGAAATTAAATCCGGCATGGATAGTCATAGAAATAGGTTTACAAAATAGAAAAGGAGGTTATAAAAATATTAAGTCTCTATCAAGGAACGTCATTCGATTCGAATCTGAGTCCATGTAGGATTGTCTGTGGCGCTTTAGGATAAGATATCCAATTTTTTGAAGATTTTTGAGCCATTTTACCTCACCTATTTCATAACTATCTTTTCTGAGTAACTTATTTGGAGCTCTTCTTCTTCTTGACTGGCGTAGACACCGCTTACGCGGTTATAGCCGAGTCCAAAACAGCGCGCCACGCATCCCTCCTTCTGGCAGTTTGGCGCCAATTGGTTATTCCAAGCGAAGCCAGGTCCCTCTCCACCTGGTCCTTCCATCGGAGTGGAGGTCTCCCTCTTCCTCTGCTTCCACCAGCGGGTACTGCATCGAATACTTTCAGAGCTGGAGCACTTTCATCCATTCGGACAACATGACCTAGCCAGCGTAGCCGCTGTTTTTTTATTCGCTGGACTATGTCTATGTCGTCGAATAACACATACAGCTCATCGTTCCATCGTCTGCGGTATTCGCCGTTGCCAATTCTTAAGGGACCATAACTCTTCCGCAAAACCTTTCTCTCGAAAACTCCTAGTGCCGTCTCATCGGATGTTGACATCGTCCACGCTTCTGCACCGTAAAGTAGGACGGGAATGATGAGAGACTTGTAGAGTTTGGTTTTTGTTCGTCGAGAGAGGACTTTACTTTTCAATTGCCTACTTAGTCCATAGTAGCACCTGTTGGCAAGAGTGATTCTGCGTTGGATTTCCAGGCTGACATTGTTATTGGTGTTAATGCTGGTTCCCAGGTAGACGAAATTATCTACAACTTCAAAGTTATGACTGTCAACAGTGACGTGGGAGCCAAGACGCGAATGCGCTGACTGTTTGTTTGACGACAGGAGATATTTCGTCTTGTCCTCGTTCACCACCAGACCCATACGCTTCGCTTCCTTATCCAGTCTGGAGAAAGCAGAACTAACGGCGCGGGTGTTGTTTCCGATGATATCGATATCCAGTATCGCCAGTAGCTGTACACTCTTATAAAAGATTGTACCTTCTCGATTTAGCTCTGCAGCTCGTATTATTTTCTCCAGCATCAGGTTAAAGAAATCACACGAGAGTGAGTCACCTTGTCTGAAACCTCGTCTGGTATCGAACGGCTCGGAGAGGTCCTTCCCGATCCTGACGGAGCTTTTGGTGTTGCTCAACGTCAGCTTACACAGCCGTATTAGTTTTGCGGGGATACCAAATTCAGACATCGCGGCATAAAGGCAGCTCCTTTTCGTGCTGTCGAAAGCAGCTTTAAAGTCGACAAAGAGATGGTGTGTGTCGATCCTATTTTCACGGGTCTTCTCCAAAATTTGGCGCATGGTGAATATCTGGTCTGTTGTTGATTTTCCAGGTCTAAAGCCACACTGATAAGGTCCAATCAGTTTGTTGACGGTGGGCTTTAGTCTTTCACACAATACGCTCGACAGAACCTTATACGCGATGTTGAGGAGGCTTATCCCACGGTAATTGGCGCAAATTGTGGGGTCTCCCTTTTGTGTATTGGGCAGAGTACACTGAGATTCCAATCGTCGGGCATGCTTTCTTCCGACCATATTTCGCAAAGCAGCTGATGCATGCACCTTATCAGCTCTTCGCCGCCGTATTTGAATAGCTCGGCCGGCAATCCATCGGCCCCCGCCGCCTTATTGTTCTTCAAGCGGGTAATTGCTATTCGAATTTCTTCACGGTCGGGCAATGGAACATCTGCTCCATCGTCGTCGATTGGGGAATCGGGTTCGCCATCTCCTGGTGTTGTACTTTCACTGCCATTCAGCAGGCTGGAGAAGTGTTCCCTCCACAAACTCATTATACTCTGGTCATCAATAACTAGATCACCTCTGGGGGTCCTACAGGAGTGCGCTCCGGTCTTGAAACCTTCAGTTAGTCGCCGGATCTTTTCGTAAAATTTTCGAGCATTACCCCTGTCGGCCAGCTTGTCAAGCTCTTCATACTCACGCATTTCGGCCTCTTTCTTTTTTTGTCTGCAAATGCGTCTCGCTTCCCTCTTCAGCTCTCGGTATCTTTCCCATCCCGCTCGTGTTGCGGTCGATCGCAACATTGCGAGGTAGGCAGTCTGTTTTATCTCTCCACTGCGAGACGACACTCCTCATCATACCAGCTATTTTTGTGGCTTTTCCGAAAACCAATGGTTTCGGTTGCAGCTGTACGTAAGGAGTTTGATATGCCGTCCCACAGCTCCTTTATACCGAGATGTTGATGAGTGCTCTCAGAGAGCAGGAGTGCAAGTCGAGTAGAAAATCGTTCGGCTGTCGGTTGAGATTGATTGTCTCGATGTCGAACCTTCCTTGTGTTTGTTGACGTGTGCGCTTTTCTACACAGAGGCGGGTGCGTATCTTAGCTGCTACAAGATAGTGGTCCGATTCGATGTTGGGACCACGAAGCGTACGCACATCTAAGACACTGGAGACATGTAGTCCATCTATCACAACATGATCGATCTGGTTGCGAGTGATTCGATCCGGGGACAGCCAAGTAGCTTGATGGATTTTCTTATGCTGGAATCTAGTACTACAGACGACCATATTTCGGGCCCCGGCGAAGTCGATCAGCCTCAGACCGTTTGGTGATGTTTCGTCATGGGAGGCTGAATTTTCCGACTGTTGTGCCAAAGACACCTTCTTTACCCACCCTAGCGTTGAAATCGCCAAGCACGATTTTTACATCGTGGCGGGGGCAGCGCTCATAGGTACGTTCTAGGCGCTCATAGAAGGTATCTTTGATCACTTCTGTCCTTCTCTTCCGTCGGGGCGTGGGCGCAAATCAGCGATATGTTGAAGAACCTCGCTTTGGATGCGGATTGTGGCTAGACGTTCATCCACCGGAGTGAATGCCAGACTCGACGACGGAGTCTCTCTCCCACCACGAATCCCACACCGAATTTGCGCCTTTATATGGCCGCTGTAGTAGATGTCACAAGGACCCACCTTCTTCCGTCCTTGTCCCGTCCATCGCATTTCTTGGATTGCGGTGATGTCAGCCTTTACTCTTACGAGGACATCAACCAGCTGGGCAGAGGCACCTTCCCAATTAAGGGTCCGGACATTCCAGGTGCATGCCCTTAAATCGTAGTCCTTAAACGTTTGCAGTGGTCGTCATCAAAATTGGGGTCTCTCATCCGAGGCTGTTTCGTCGTTTTCATTGGGAGGTGTTTTTATGTGGTGGGTCCCAAACCCTACACACAACCGCATAAGCGGGTTTCGCCTTCTCACTTTAGCTCGCCTCCAGACGGATGTCTGTTGGCTACCCAGAGGATACTTGGTCTAAGACCGGAAGTCGTGAGCTGCTTGAGCCACATGTAAAAGAATCGTTCCTGGCCACTCCCAAGTGAATGACAATCAGAAACTTTCCTCACTTGCGTGAACTTCTACATATGACTCCATCCTCCTTATTTGGAGCAATTAATATAAAAATCGGAAGTTTGTGAAAGTCCAATTACATTCATCTAGTAACAGTAAAAAATATACATAATTATCTATATTTTTTCTGTTTGAATGAAATATTTTGTTCAAATTTTAAACAAGTCCACCTTTATTTGTAAAATATAATAATTGCTTTTATTGGTATCCCTGTTTCGAATTCATTCATTGCACTTTTGTGTGAATTATAATTGTGTGAAAATTAAGCTTTTATGTAAATTTTCTACACCAACCAACCGCAACTCAATTTGCTTAATCTCTTTAAATATCGCCTGCTGCTCACCATTCGAAGGTCACGCGGTAGTCTTCAATTAGCTATGCGACTATTTCGCCGATTGGCCTTAATAAGGTAAGTAATTAGTTAGTTGTTGTCGCTTGTTTTTTGTTATTTCATTAACTTTGCTAAAGATTAAATTTGACATTTGCATGCGATCCGATTAACAAAAGCTTCATTATGCTCATTTAATTACGACAGAGTCTCTGTAATTATTGTACATTACATACATATATATTGAAAATGAGGTATACAAGTGTATAAATATGTAGGCATTTACTTGATGAGGGAGCTTATCTGTGGAAATATATTAATATTTATTTCGCAATTTTTTCAGTAAATATATCTAGTTAAATTCACGAAATCAATAACTCATTTGCCATACATGATCACGAAATGACATTTATATGAGTATGTAAGATTAAACATACTTTACAGCACACCTAGGGTTATGAAAGGGTGATGTTGAAAAAATAAACACCCGCTTATAAACAAAAGAAAAAAAACAAAAAACTCTCATATATACACAAATACATACTTGTTTGCATAAAATATTTGTCAATCACAAACGTAGGAGATTTTTTTCCAAATTGAATATATTTACTATTTGTATGCTTGGATATCCACACGTTTTCTATTACATTGATGCCATTTTGTCCCTTAACACCATGGAAAAGTTCTAAAAAAAATTTTGAAAATAGAGAAAATCAGTTTCCCGCACGTTTTATATGTCTTCGATGATGTGGGCGAGTTGCTCATATCAAATTGTGTGAACTTTATTAAGACCACAGGGTGGTTCAAAGATGACTCTAGAGTGTGAGAGATCACAGTCCCAGTGGTGTCCCAATGGGCCTCCCAAAGGCCTATGTGCGTCGTTTGACAACCTGACCACCTTAACCTAAGCTATATACCATTGTAGAAGATGGCTCCCTAACCCATCACACCACGACTATGTAGGCATCCCAGCTGACGTTCCATTGTCCGAAGATCATGGAAATAATAATTCTGCCCTTCGGTAGTCTGGAGAAGGTGTGCTAACCTGATGACAAGCAGTGTATATATTATATATATTGTGTGAGTGTTTTTATTGTAAGAGTTCATATTATGCAAATCTTTATTGCCGTATTTCGGAAATATACACAAAAACACAATTTCGCACACAAGCCTATGAGTACGTGGTAGTCATGAAACCAAGCAGGAAATGCTCGAAGTTTGGCTGTTTTTTAATATATTTTAACAAATAATATTAGTAAGATATTACTCAACGTACGTTACACTTATATTGTAGCGTTGTTTTATCAAAGGTTTAAAAGCATCATTTTGAAAAAAAAAAATATCAATAGGAGAAGTCTATAATTTTTCCTACATGGTGGCATGTAAATATACATATATTTTTACAATGAATAAGTAGTCTAATGTGTATAACGTTGTAGTATCCCTGTCATTACCATGACTGTACTTACGCACGTGTAAGGTAAAGTCATTACATTTACTCTCAACAAAATTGCTTTTATCTTTACTGCGTCAATTTTACACCTCACAAATTATATGTTCTTATAATATAAATCCTTTCTGTATATACTGAACTCGTTGTTGGGTAAGTTGGAAGTGGTAAGTGGAAGTAAATGATACGAGTACATATATTCGTATACGTATACATATTTCCGTTTGACATTTTTTTTAAGAAATTTAATTTTTTACCTTCAATTTAGTCGAAAAAAATTACATTTCTCACAAATATACTGAGCAACATGTTTAAAACAAAGTCTTGCAAGTTGTATACCAACCGTAAAACACTTTCATAAATGAAACATTTTCCTGAAAAACCACATGACACCTGATGAGCGCACACATAGACCACCAGCTGATATTAAAGCTCTGCTACCTGTCTCTGTTCTTATATGTTCTCGAACCGAAGGGTGGTCAAACAATACCACATCACAAGCAGCAAGGCAACACAAATGGAGTAATGCTGTTAGCTTGTGTGATAAGCAACTAAGGTTTGCTGGAAATTTTCAATTCCCGAAGTCAATTTGCCACACATTGAAAATGTCAAAGCAAAACTCTACTATCAATCATTCTCAAAGAGACGAAAAAATATTTTTTTGTTGTATAAAGCGTATGAGTAATTTAAAATATATATTTTTTCTATTTTAAAACCCTAATGAAAAACATTTGATTATTTAGTAATACTTTTTGAAAGCTGCACTTTCGATTTCAATTAATTTTACTATACTATAAATGTACAATCAACATTCACAATGATCAAGTGATTTATTGTAAGAGAACAAGTATATATGAATATTCACATTACAACAACGAAAACTACCAACCACTGTTTTCATTAAATAAAAGGAATTTACAATTCTCGTAAGTAATAAATTTGAATTTAAATTTTGTAAAAATGTGCTAAACAAGTTCAAAGTGTCAGAAATGTGTAACATGAATTTCTCTACAATCAATTGATAAACAAATAATGAAATATCAAGTGGTCAGTTACAATTTCCACAAAATATTCCATTTTGTTAACGTCAAGTGAATAAATTGATATTAAAAATTGATTACTCTATTTAATGAAAGTGAAAAATTAGCTTTGTTCGTATTGAGGCAAAAAGTGCAACACAATTGGAATAAATATAAAAGCGATGGTTATAATTCAGAAAAAAAAATTGGTTTATTAAAATAGTCGTTGTATATACACTGCCCGTCATTAGGATAGCGCCCCCCCCCCAAGCATGCTTGGTTAATACCAAATATTCTCAATAGTATTTGGGTCCGAGCTATACATTATTTCTCTAACATTCTAGAAACAATTTGCTTCAAAATAAGCTATAAAAGGACACAATACAATTGTTTATAAAATTTTAATGAATTAAAAACCAAAAAAGTACAAAAATATGCAAACGAAAAATAGATTATAGAAAAGCCAAACTTTAAACAGTATAATAATTCAAGGTACTTTACTCTGAGAAATTTAAATAAATATTCACAAAAGTAAATTTAGTAATTGTATTGCAATAAACACGCCAACATGCATCTGTATACATATATGTGTCTACATATATGTGTCTACAGAGATATGCAAAAGAACAAAGCTATACAGATTTACATTTAAATTTCTCTTTAATTAATTTTCTCTTTAATCTATGATATTTTTACAATAACCTTTCCGATTTTACAAGTAAGATATTTTCATTAATAGAAAAGCGCAATGTGATATCTACATATGTATGTAACAGTCGCAATTAGTAAAGTTAACCACTAATTGCCCACAAATTTGGTCGCATCTTAAAATAAACTATGTTTTACGGTATTTCTGACCGCTACAAATTTATTCTTATACGCTTTCATGTGAATACCTACATTTACCTACATAAACATGTATATAGTACTAAGTTGCAAAGTTTGTATGTTTGCAAACTTTTAATTGCTTACAACGAAAACTTTGGCAAACGGAAATTAAATAAATGTTTTGTTTTTTTATTTATTTATTTACTGTGGCTATTTTAATCACCTTGCAACGTGCATATCTTGTTAGCTTTCGTGATCTCACTAATGCTATATTATGCTCCTGCATAGTAGGAATTGCTCTACAACAAAAATTCTTTGCGTCTTGGATTCACAAATGACATCATCTGTGAAAACTACAAGACAACTGTCTGGTTGAGTTTGTGGTTCGTACTAGTTGTAAAATTTGTGTAATATATTCTGTATGTGCTCGAATCACTTTGTCAAATGTGCAAGTCAGGATTAGCAAAAGTGTGTTAAATTTTACACACGGACAATGGTATAAAAAAATGTATGCCTATTGACTATATATTTACAACCTCGAATTTTAAATCACAAATTAAACTAAACACTAAACTGTTGTTATCCTCTCTAATCTGTAGTGAATCCTGTTGTTCTTTGAAAATCAGTCTTAATTGCATTTTAATGCCTGACCTCTATTTAATAGCTTTAGCAAGTGTTTGATCTGTACGTGGGAAAGTATTTATGGCTGGATTAGTGCCAATTTATTACGGAAATATAAGTGTTTATAAAAAATTTCGAAAAATGAGTTACTGAATGGCATACAAAATTCATAACTTAATAAATATTACTTTGTTATGATACTCGTAAAAGCCTAAAATATTCAATAATAAATAATTGGTAAATCAAACTAACGACTCTTGTAAGCTCGACAGGAAATTATAGTGTGCTAACTATTGTCTACATTATTATTAACTTTTTATTTAAAATATCTCTTCTAAGGTATTTAAGAAAATTAGTTTTCTCTCATATCTTATATATACAATGTATTATATTACAAAATCTCTTTCGTTCGAGTTTTTTTACCAGAAACCGTCTATTATCATTCCTCTGTTTACTCTAAAATACTTAAAAGTTTACGTCCCCTAATTTAATTCAATCTCAGCTTTTTTACCTTTGTTCCCTGGTTTATTTACTATTTTTTCATCAGCAGTTTTGCTATTTGCTTTGACCCTTTTGCACTTTTTAACGCCATTTGTGCGCCGTTCAACTAATCTGATTTGCTGCTTAATGAAAGTGCGAAGATTAGTGGCGTTAGAATTTTGTAAAGCTATTTGTAAAAGTATTTTTTCCAACATACCCAAGTAAAAGGGGTGAATGAAGTAAATAAAAACTTTAGAAAGCGTTTGTTGAATGCCAAGGGGTATTAAAGATAAGCAAGTTATAAAAGTCATTGAGTTGAGTAATTAAAGAAAAAATTATGAAAGGGAGCGTTCTAGGAGTTATTGTCATGATTTGATGTGAAAGTAGCGAATTGACATGGCGTATACGCAACATTTTTCCAGAGAACCTGTTAGTATATCAAATAATGGAGTTTAGAAAGCATAAAGTAAAAATACAGAGTTGGGTTTTATTTGTAGTTATGTTTACTCATAAACATTAAAGTTATAGTTTTAAAAGTTTCTGGTAGACTTGTTCTAAACCTTTTTTTGGAAGCTTTTTTCTTATCAAAAATCTCATGTGCATTTATTTTTTTAATATTTATAATGTCTCAATTTTAAGCGTTCTGTTTGAATATACATAATAATAAGTCTACAATACAATTAGATAATTGAGAGTCAATATAGTAGGCCCAATGAAGCGCGTACGGCCATATATCAATTCGGCAAAGGTCGAGCACGATAAAGATAACTGGCTCATAAAGAGCAGAATAGGGCCAACAATGAGTCACAATGATCTAGTAGTGTGCAATAACAAGTCAAATGCTTAAGTGAATTATTTACCGTTATATATGTATACTTGTTGCCAGCAAACTTGCAGTGACAAAAAGGAAAACCATTAAATTATGATGCGGGCATTTGGGTATGCTCCGTTTATAACAAAGGAGCGTAAAATGTGTATGAAGGAATATATACATGAAAATTGGTTCCTTTGTCTGCTCCAATAAGTTTTATTGTACTAAAACATCTTTGTTATGGCGATCAAAAATGTTTATGAATTTTTCGTTTCCAAAAGTTTGGAAGTAGTCACCTATGTACACTTTAACTGTATTCACAAGTACTTATAACCGGCTTAAATAAATTGCAATTTGGCCCAAAAACTAAGCAGCTTTTTAAAGCTAAAGGCAACAATGGTAATTGATAAATTGCCTTTGATATTTATTAACCCTTTCACTTATTGGCCTTGGAATCTTTCTGCAATGATTATTGACCTAACGGCAACATATCAGTAATATTGAGATGTGCCCCATAACCTATGTATATTATTAGAAATTGTATGAAAGGATATCTAATTCATTTTATTATATACTAAATTAGTCCAAAAATAGGAGTTTGACAAGTCAGACTTCCTATAAACTATTATATGTAACGGAAGTAATAAATGAAATATAGCCTGCAGCGTAGTAAAGACTTAGCTTCAATCATGAGATCTAAAATAAATGATAAAATTAAGATCTAAATAGAACAATAATAACCTCTTATATTTGTATTCTCGTCTAATTTATTCTAAAAAAAATTAAAATAAATTCAAAAAAATTAAAAGTGTAGTTCCCTTTTGTCCGTTCGTCCTCTAATAACTTTGAAGTATTTTGTAATATTGATTTTAAAATCAAACTGTCATCATAAAGCGATAAAATACCGAATAAAATATCGAATATCAATTGTTTTTTTTTCTGTATACAAGCGCAGGCATTAAATGGAACAGGATGGAATTATTTTACGAATTGTTAAGAAGTGCATTTCTGTTTTACAATAAAATATTTAATATTATAATTAAAATAATTTTTCATATGCCAATAATATTGTATGTATAGAGTCATTCGGACCGACAGAATTCGTAAGTATTCGCAATAATTACTGTATAAATATACATGCATAGTAACTATGTAGAATTTATGAATATTGCCACAAAAATGTTCATAAAATACATACTGATATTGTATAATGATGCCAACCAGCCTTTCTCTCATTTCAATACGCCAACATATGAATGCAAATCCTGTTTCATTGGCATTTACGGCTTTTGTTAGTATTCTCCCATAGGACTTAATTACAATGCAATTAATTAAGTGTAAATGTATTTGGTGGATTACAATGCGCACAATACTCTTCACCGTGGCTGTTAATATGAGTATAAATAAAATATTTACAGGATGTGAAAATGTGTATAGTCTGTGCGCATGCATAGGAATGTAGAATACATATTTAAAGCAGATTGTAATTTCTATTTACATTGCACTAAAGAATTTTTAATATTGCAGTAAATAATGTGTATAGAATTAAAATTTGAAAAAATTGAAAAATTAAAACTTTACTCACATAAACAATCCACACCTGAAATAAAGAAAATATATATTCTTAGTTTATGTTGGCAAAAAAACTATATTTATAATTGTTAAAAGTATACATCTTTGATATTTCTATTGATTACATTTGTAATATATCATATTTAATTATAAATTACAGTTTAAGCAAGATCGATATATAGCTACCGACCGATTCGTAATCAGCGACCCCAAAAACCCCAAATAACTAGTTTAAAGTGAATTCGATGAATTTTAAAAATCGCTGCCCGCCGTATTGGTTCTCTGGGATTATCTTAAAACCCTGATCTGATGAGGTTAAATGGACAGATTCGGATTCAGCGACCCAAAAAACATACAGTATACATAGTAAGAGCCCCAGGCCATGAACAATTTTTTTTTTGTATGGCTGTGCTATGGAGAACCTTTAGTAATAATATTCCAGTTGGACTTCCATAACTCGAACTGCTATAACTCGAAGTTCTCCATAACTCGAACTCTTGAATTGACAATTGAAGTCAAATTTAATACAAATTACATTCCATAACTCGAAGTCTCTCGAACTCAAAGTTTTTCATGGATTGTGGTGATTCGAGTTTCGGAAGTTGAACTATATATACACAAGCATAAAACAACGGCTTGGAAATATTAGAAACAACAGCAATGCGATTTTCCAATGAAAAAATGCCAAATCTCTTCACGGACCCGAGAGCAAAACACATGCTGAGGATTTTTCATAAATTTTTTTTATTTTGTATTTGCCATTTGATTGCTATTTGTGCAACCGCTGTTTGACCAAGCTTTTGCAGCACTTTACGTTGCTATTTTTCAACTTTCCCCTTATTTTATTTCAATCACTTGTTAGCTGCGGAACAACCATAATCGAGTCAACCACAGCCAATGGGCAAATATTGCCGGCAGCTTTGCTATGTTTTCGATTTTTTTTTTACTTTTCGCTCGGTAGAGTAGTTGATAGGGGAAAGGTAACATATTTTGTTGGTATAAAAAAGTTGCCACGAATTTACAATAGTAATATTTGAAATAGTAAATGGGTCACAGGCAAAAAAAAAGGTGCCTAGAAATCGATGACTGCACTCATGTACATAAGAGCATACAATAAATGTCAGCATTGTTTGCTTTGCAATCGTGTGGTCAGACGAGTGGTGCGATAAAAAAAGTGTCCTCGAAGTGTACACGCCGCTTAAACAATTGCATTGAACAAACTTTGTGGTGGTATGGTATTTTTAATCCAAGGCAACCAGACAGCCGACTGTGACGATGCATAAGTGATATCGAAATGCTTCGGAGTACATATACACACACATCTGGTAATATATAGCAAATATAAAGAGGGTTATAAAAAAAACATGCGAAGTGTGTAACACTTTTCGCACTTACTTCACTACTCTATTGGTACTCACTTTCAATGACAACCGTCACATTGATAGCTCAGTTGGGGTCACACCATCAAGGTCTCACAAAAAACAGTCAACGTTGGCTGGTAGAGTATGAATAGTCTTAACACAATTAATAGCAAATATTGAAATATAAACATTTCACTATTTGACCTAGCCTCAATTAATTTCCCAAAGGTAGGGGGCCTTTCTTTCTTTAATAAAAACTAGTAAATACTTCTATTGCTTTTAATATAGAAATAGATTCATACATAAGTGTTTATTTTTTCTACTATTCATATATTTCAAATCTCGAAATTTCGCACTCCTTCTCAGTTGTTCACCTTTAAGGTCTAGGACTATATACATATGCGTTGAGTTTATAGAAAGTATTTACTTTAAGTACACCGATATGAAGACGTTTTACTCTCACATTCCGTGAGTAAAAATAGCACAAAACTGAGTATAAAACATTGCAGAAGGATATCAAATTGAATTAGCTTCAAGTCAAAGCAAATTCTCCGAAGACCAGCAAGTATTTTTAGTATACGAAGTAGCTGCGAGTGCATTAAGGGCAAAATGGGTGTCAATGTCACTGAACTATCAACAATAATGCGAGTAAATATTTGTGTAAATAGGAGGTGATACAGTGGCTAGAGATGTGTTGATTCAATATATATTGAAACGAATTAATGTGGAACGGAGAAATGTTAATATAAATATTTGTGCTTTATGCATGTACTTTTATTTATATACATTTTTCTTCTTGTTTATATTACTAAGAGAGTGGTCAGATGGACGTGATGGCACACAACAGAATATTGAAATTAAGTAAGTGGCCATGAAGAATGCCACATGGCATATCGGAGTTCAATTTTTATTTTATTTTAAAGAAAGAAAAATAAATATATTTTTTATGAATTTCATAACTCTGGACTGGCATCTTCTAAAGAACTATTCTCTACCGTTTTAAGGGGTTACACCATTGTAACATTTTCAAAATATCGATTTTTTTTTATTTTTGCTTAATTGATAGTTTGTACTTTCGAAAATATCCTGTGAAAGCGGTAAGGTTGTATCTTAAATAGTTTTTTAATGCCAGCGTTCTAAATAGCGACTGCTCGCAGGTTTAAGCCGCTATAGTCGAAACTTTAAACGCCTTTTCCTCGAAACTACATTTTTCAAAATTGCTGACATCATAGCTCAACGAAAAATTTACCGGTCGACTTTAAATTGGAACTGAGTATTCTTGAATATATTCATTTATCTATATTTGTGAATTTGGAATTAAAAAAAAAAAAACATTTTTTATTAGACACTTTTTTCAGAACTACGCCATTTTGTTAATTTTTGATATTTTTCAAAAATCGTAGGTCATTGTTTAGGAAATATATTCAAAATTTAAAAAAAATTTGAATTGTTTTTTGTTTCAGCTACTCATTGTAAAAAAACCTTAAAATATAGCTGAAAATAAACCTTATTATGTCCATAAAACTGCGAAACATTCGTTCGAGTACTTAAAAAAAAAAAAATCACAAAAATCGCCTAATTTTTCATGGGTTACACTGGTATGTCCCCTTAAGTCACAGGGGTGCATGCAAAATTCTTAATCCCCTTACCAAAACAACAACACATATTAACCGACAAGCTAATTAAAATCCACTTGCAACCCAAGTCACTGAAAGTCAATTAACTTTTCGCCACTTGTAGCTAACTAACATCTAACGAGGCGAATCACCAGTTCAACAACTCACAGCTCTCTGTGTGATATTTCGCCAACTTGGCAGTGAAACCAATTTTCAGATGCAAAGCAAATTTGTCATGCAACAAGTAGAATCCTTGAAAGCTGTCATACAAAGATTTCGAGAATAGCATGAGCAAATAACGTACAGCTTTTCTTATATACATACACATCTGTAAGATAAATATATAGTATAAATATACTGCACCGTAGACATTGAATAAACATTTTTCATATATTTGTAAGTAATAGTATTCCTATAGGTGTAGAGGTATAGGTATTGTATGTGGGGGTATGTTATATATACTAAATGGATGAATGTGCAAACAGTGGGCTTGCAAGTGATTGGGTTCAGTAGCTTTTTAAGACACATATGTAGGAGAGTAACTGCGTTAACTTCTTGTTAAAAATAACCATGTCTTCCACTGCAACATACTCAAAACTTAAATGATATTCAAGATTCCAAGTCTCTAAAACTACGCATACATATAATATACTTGTATACACTTGCACACATTCTGGCATTTAAGTTGTAAACACCTGTCAGTTATAGTAAAATGAGGGTGTTTTCACGCAGGCTTTCCCTTTGGGTACGTATATGTAGATCCCTGAATGTGTTGCATATTTTCAGTCACTTGCTATTCTATGTTTTTGATGAACACATTTGCGAGTTAACTGACTTGTTTAATAACAACAGCTGAGAAGTAGCAACATCAACAGCATGGTTAGTAACAACACAAACTTGTTGAGCTTTTAAGTGGCTAAATTGAATCCATTTGGGTGAAAATTTATCGCACACATACAGTTGAGATTCTAGTCAAGTTGATAATGGAAATAATACAATAAAAATGGTCTACTCATCAGAGTTGCCTTTAGCCGGCGATAAATTAAATTTTTTTTTGTGAAGGTAAGATTAAAGAAAATAAATTTAGTATATACAAAATTTAATTGATTGATTTTATGCAATATGAGATTATGCAATATGGTTTAATGAAATGTGAGATAAGAGAAAATTAAAAAATTTACCTTTAACCTTCGAAAGGGTAATAGCATATTCACACAGCCAAATTAATTGAGCAATTAAAATTTTAATTGAGAAACCAGTTTTTGGCCTTCACAATGCCGGCTACTCGATAACCGATCAGCAGTTGCACATTTTCATACTCTCGCAACAAATGTTGCTAAAGAGAGTATTATAGTCTTGTTCACATAACGGATGTTTGTAACACCCAAAACTAAATGAGTTAGATATAGGGTTATAAAGGGTGATTTTTTAAGAGCTTGATAACTTTTTTAAAAAAAAAAACGCATAAAATTTGCAAAATCTCATCGGTTCTTTATTTGAAACGTTAGATTGGTTCATGACATTTACTTTTTGAAGATAATTTCATTTAAATGTTGACCGCGGCTGCGTCTTAGGTGGTCCATTCGGAAAGTCCAATTTTGGGCAACTTTTTCGAGCATTTCGGCCGGAATAGCCCGAATTTCTTCGGAAATGTTGTCTTCCAAAGCTGGAATAGTTGCTGGCTTATTTCTGTAGACTTTAGACTTGACGTAGCCCCACAAAAAATAGTCTAAAGGCGTTAAATCGCATGATCTTGGTGGCCAACTTACGGGTCCATTTCTTGAGATGAATTGTTCTCCGAAGTTTTCCCTCAAAATGGCCATAGAATCGCGAGCTGTGTGGCATGTAGCGCCATCTTGTTGAAACCACATGTCAACCAAGTTCAGTTCTTCCATTTTTGGCAACAAAAAGTTTGTTAGCATCGAACGATATCGATCGCCATTCACCGTAACGTTGCGTCCAACAGCATCTTTGAAAAAATACGGTCCAATGATTCCACCAGCGTACAAACCACACCAAACAGTGCATTTTTCGGGATGCATGGGCAGTTCTTGAACGGCTTCTGGTTGCTCTTCACCCCAAATGCGGCAATTTTGCTTATTTACGTAGCCATTCAACCAGAAATGAGCCTCATCGCTGAACAAAATTTGTCGATAAAAAATTTCGAACCGAACACTGATTTTGGTAATAAAATTCAATGATTTGCAAGCGTTGCTCGTTAGTAAGTCTATTCATGATGAAATGTCAAAGCATACTGAGCATCTTTCTCTTTGACACCATGTCTGAAATCCCACGTGATCTGTCAAATACTAATGCATGAAAATCCTAACCTCAAAAAAATCACCCGTTATATACCAAAGTGATCAGGGTGGGAGTGGAGCAGGAGTGGAGTTCAAATCCGAATGTCTGTCTGTCCGTCCGTCCGTCCGTCCGTCTGTGCAAGCTGTAACTTGAGTAAAAATTAAGATATCTTGAAGAAAAGTGGGTTAACTCGCTAACGAAAAACGTCAGAAACACTAAATTCACATAAGAAATGTCAGATCAAAGCTGCACTCATATTTTTTTTACAAAACGGAAAATGGGCGTGGCGTCGCCCACTTATGGGTCAAAAACCATATCTCAGGAACTACTCGACCGATTTCAATGAAACTTGGTTTGTAATAGTTTCCTTACATCCCAATGATATGTTGTGAAAATAGGCCAAATCGGTTCACAACCACGCCTACTTCCTATATACCAGAACTTTGAAGACGATCTGGATCGTTTACTTTATAATATATAAAGTAAGCACTAGTGAAGATATCGATGCAGAACTTTGCACAAATACTACGTTTATAGTGTGGCAGTCCCATTCTAAAAATCACCGAAATCGGACCATACGTTGTCAAGGCCCCATATATCGAACATGAGGACCTCGGTACTTCTAACCTAATATTAGGGTTTCCAACTTTCAATGGACTTTATACAATATGTATGACGAATATGTGGGTCAAATTGTGTATTATATAATATAAATAAAGTTAAATAAATAAATTGCGAGAGTATAAAATGTTCGGTTACACCCGAACTTAGCCCTTCCTTACTTGTTGTTTTTGCTTTTTATAAGAAGTTGGTAATTTTCATCAGCTGATTGCTATCTTTTAACAGCATAAACATAAATGGGAGTTTTTTGGACAAAAATCAATATTTATATGGTAAAATTTTTTTTAAAGAAATATTTAAAGAGTAAGGAACAAACTAAAAAATAGGTTAGGGAGTTATCTCTTAAATGTTTTTCCTCATTCCTTGAATAAAACATAAAGCAAAGTATATTGGAGATTTAAATGTTGTAGAATCCACATCAGATAATTTCTTTAGTGAAGTCAGCTAATACGAATATCAAATCTTATGTGCAAATATGTAAACTACAAAATCATGACGACCTCATAGCCAGTCGCGACGTCAGTTACACTTCTTGCATCCCCTTTTTTGATATTTACCACTCAAAAATATTTTTGTTACTTTTTCTGCTATTAGAAAGTTTTCGTGATAACTTATTACAATCTCTGCACACTTCAGAGTTTTGACATAAAACTACAAACTTTCGGTTCAACGATTTTACTTTCGGCGAAATTACATTAACTTGATATAATACAACACAAATTCATATACCATATAGTATACGTGTATAATAAATTTGTTTGCATATTTTTGGACAAAGGCAAACAAGTCTTATTTCACTAACCCTTTCAGAGGGAATGTAGCTTAGGGCGTAATAAAATCAGTTGCAGCTTTGTCAAAGTGAGTAAACAGAAATATACGCATGATAACTAGTAAGAGTCAAATTTTAAAGAGAGCCATTTAAGTATTTTTAATGACTGCGGCAAGTTTAATTAATTTACACCAAGGAGTAAATGGATAAACTTTTCTCTATAGCTACACGACTAAATATCGCTCCTTTTTAACTTGAAAGGAGACTTGACTTTAATAAAAGTGTGTGATAAACAAAGCGAGTTAATTTTTTTGCTGTTTACATAGTCGTATGTGGTACCCTTGTGCCTATCATGTGTTGTTGAAATGTCTAATCTGACTCTGATTTTCTCTGCACTTAATGTCAAATGTAGCAAGCAATAATGGAAAATGCTGAAAGCGTGTTGTCCACCACCCACGTGACCATCATTTCGTTGCTGACTTTTCATATACTACCAAGTCTTTAGTATGTGCTCTTCTAGCTTTAACATTTATACCTTGTTGTACATTATCTACCGTTATCTCAACAACGAACATTAATCACACGCTAGCATGTCGTAATTAGTGTCACGCAGTGAGTGTTGGACGTCGACAGCGCTGACATTTTGATGGCTGCATATCAGAACTTGATTGAATTGAATGTTTTGGCAAAGCAGAAATCGGAAGTTAAATTAGAGAAAATTTAAGTGTGGACTAAATTTTTTTTTATCTGTTTAACAAAAACATTTCCCAAAAAAATTTAAATAAGGGAATTATGTCTATCTATTGAACGCCAATTAAATTAGGGGCATTATTGGGATTTACAATTTCAAACTAGAAGTTGAAAATTGTTCACATTAGGAACAAAAATATTTGGGTGTAGGGAATACAAAAAGGCTTGGTGGAATCTCTCCGTTTTGAGTTTGAATTCATAATTGGAGAATTTACACTTAAGAAAAGGGAGAATATTGAGCTTTTCAACAGCTATCAGAAGTGCATACATTTCAATATCGATCCATTACAGCAGTCGAAATCACACACTACGCAAATTTTCGACAGCCGTTCAAACCAACAAATAATTTTCGGTTAAGATCTATTTAGCAAACAAAGTGGTACTGTTGTAATCACCACAAGGCCACAAATATGCTTGTTTTACTGTTTCATGCAAATAGATGAAAATTCCATCTCTCCAAATTAAAGAATTTCCAACAGATGGTCTAATTAAAAATGTTTAACTTCAAGTCTTCCTACTTAAAGCTGAGGCACCTTGTAAATGCACTTGAAATAAGCTTCCATGTCTACTCGTACGCATTTGCATCCTTGCAACAGCTTTCTCTTCTTCGTTTAAGCCGATTTTTGGCCAAGAGTTGCAAAATTGTTTGCAGGCTACAAATTCTAAAGTTACACAATACTTGGAACTTGGAGTTGGCTATAGTTCAGTACGTTTATATGTATATATGCTCACGTAAGTGCAAGTAAACCAGATTTACGTACATACATACTTATGTATTTTGAAAATGAAAAATATGAAATGAATTATGAGTGAAGCCATTTCATAACAAGGAATATTTATTGAATTTCGTGCTTTTAGAGGAGATCGAAGGCTCAAAATTGTATACAAAGAAGCTTACACATGATTTTTTGAAATAGTTGAGTTGAGTTAGACGTCCTATGCAAGCTCTCGCTTGATATCACCTACTTGAGATATATTAATTGGTGAGTTAACCCACTATACGCGTATCAAATGAACAAATTTACTAAAGATGAACGCAAATTTATCTTTTTATACCAATGTATTATACACTATATAACCAGACTCGTTTCGCTGTCTTCTCATACAAAACATTTACCGAAAAGCTCCACAAAGTGATGATTAAACACTGTTGTTCATACGTACATAGTATATATGTTTATAAAAGAAACAGTGAGCAGTAAAACCTTTATCTTACACAACCCAATTAAGAGGACACAATATTTAACCTGTTGTTGATTTATAGCAAAAGCGTTGCTCAGTGCAATATGCTGTATGGCATTTGTAAATATATATTTACGCAGTAGTTCACAACATTTTTCCTGTGAAAATATGAAATTCATGCATGTATGCATTGCTTTGTTAGCGCTGGCAGCCATGAGAATTTATGTAATCTACCAGTAAACAAGCTACAGAGAAACAAGTTTTTTTATTGGCACAAATAAAATGTGTTTTGTTTGCTTCATCTGCTTTGAGCCAGATCAACTGTTTCCACGTGTTCTTTGTGGATAAAATTCGGTTTTCCAATAAATTGTGTTAAGAAATATTGATTCAATTCTGCTCCACTTATGTGAAAGCGACAACAAATGAATAAATACAAGTAAATAAAAAAGTTGCATGCGTGTAAACAAATATGCAGCAAATTGAATATGACCGAATATAAAAGCGAATGCTAAATAGAATTTTTTTACTGAAGAGTGATAATTTAGACGGTGCAGTTAAGATTCTAAGTACATATGTTATTGACATGGAAATATCTATATTTTTTATATACAACTAAACTCAAATTCACTGTCAATTAATAAAATAGAATTGTCTTAATAGTCAGTCCTAAGTAGCTTCATTTTTCTATATCACCTTTCATGCCTAAAGTAATTAGGTATTACAAAATGACGGTTCTGCAAAGAAACGAGTAATTCTGTCTACAAGCTCCTTATTATTTGTATTTGTCCATATAGTTAAAGGGAAAATTCCTCAAGTGAACTTAGTACTTCCAGGAAAAATTAAAAAGCCATATTGGCGCATCCTAATTATCGATAAAACAATTTTGTAAATTCTAATGACTGCGCACAGGAAAACAGCCTTTGACATGTAGGTACTACATACAGAGGTTGCGTATACGCAGCGGTGCATACATATCACTGAGAAAGCACGAGCAAAATAAGTTATCTTCAGGATATTGGCATACTCACATGTACATTTTTACATACGTTAGAGAGCGCTAGTGCGCCATATTTGCAAAATCAAATAAGCGCACACATATTGCAAAAGGAAATTAGCAACAGGCGTCGATATGCGTCGCCTTTCCTCATTTCCTGCATGTCTGTAATTACTTTCTTCGCTTTGGCGAGCATACACGTGTCGCTGTAAGAGGGGAATCGTCAATATGAATTTGCGATGCTACCGGTTTGTCCGGTTTGTTAAGTCCATCTCATTTGCTGTCGGATGAAACTTAATTAGTGCGTTCGAAAATAAGTGTTGATCTCGACGAAGAATAAAGTATAATGAAGGCTAAATTGAATTTATGTAACGAAATGTAATCTTCCTAACTCTATTTTTAAATGGGCTACCTACCTACATATGTATTTAAAATATAAAAAATACACAAATTTTAATGAATAGTGAATTTTGAATTCAAACATTATCAAAATAATCACATCCAATGGAGACTCTCTAAATAAATTCATATTCATATAAATTTCATTAGCTTAACTACCTACAAGTACGAGTACATGAATGAGTTAATAATCCAGCTAATTACTCAAATGGGTATCCGAAAGGAAACGTAAGTGCACACAAGCGCAAAAGATTGTTAAGAGATATTCACAGAAATATTTCGCCAACTCCTTTGAGATGAAATATGCCTGCCAAAAAGTATATCTAGAATTTCATTAACTAATTTGTAAGTAAAGGCAAGACCTTTTTACGGAGCTGTTAAATATGTATTTATATAATTATAATTGAAATTCCGTACAATTCATACTAATACCTTAATGCCTTAGCGATATATTTAAGCAGTTGATGTTTAACTGCACAAGGAAAAGTCTTTAAATTATATATGTATTATATGTAAAAGGCCATTTATTCACAAACACCTCACATGTGTATTTTGCCATGCAAAGCTGATTTATATTTCATTTTAGCATCTGGTGAAATTGGCAATCTTTGGAAGAGTTGCTAATGAGCTTCAGTACAAAATGGTTTCATTTTACAGTTAAGTAGCCTTTCAATAGAAGCAATGATGAACACCTTTGTAACAGAAAGTGAAATGTGAAGCGATGGTGTTAAAAAGAGAAAGCAAAGCAACACATTAATTACATGTTATCGATGAAAGCAGGTCATGACAAAGTCAAAGGTCATAATGGAAAAAAAATTGTTTGTATTTAAGCATCTAAAATTCCACTCCTTGTTAACATACAGTGGAGCACAAAATCTTCACAATTTTTTTTACAAAAACTCGTCTAACTTTTAAATATATGTAGCTCAGTTAAGGAATTGAGAATCAGCATAGTATATTGGGTACTCAAAATAATTTCTGTATAAAAGTTATGCTTCGTTACCGTTTCCGAGACCACTTTTCACATATTTCCTTTATTACCACAAAATCTATTTTTAAAAGCATTTCCCAAAACAAAAGTAACAAAGTGTCAGTCAGTGAATTATTGGCCAGGCAATAAAATGAGTTTAATGGCACACGTGCCGCCTAAGCTAAATAACCTGTAACGCTTCTGTATGTATAAACAAATACATATATACTTCGTTTGCTTCTTTATCTAACACAAAGCCAGTATACCAGGAATAAAGCATGTATATATATAAAGTTTTAAGAATTCTAAATTTGAGTAGGGAAATGTTTGCCAATTTTCTTCAGCTCTCTAATAAATCAGCAGCGTTTGTTATTTCAATGTTGACTTTTGATGTATGCGCTGCTGATAGCTTCTAATGAGTCACTTTAATCCTGCGAACACACATATTCACTAATATTTTTTAAGAAAGAAAATATTAGGAAATAAATATGTTATCTACCAAAGCGTGTTGTGTGAGCAAGTAATTAAACCACCTACTGTGAAAATTAAGATAGACCAAAATTCTATTATAGGTTCAATTGCAGAACTGAAATTACTACTTAAAACACGGTGATTTACTTTAGAAAATCTTTATATCAGAATTAGAATCAGATAAAAACAAGTATGGAAAGGCTAAGTTCGGGTGCAACCGAACATTTTATACTCTCGCAATTTATTGATGAAATTTTATTCAAATAACACAATTCATACCATATATTCGTCATAAAGTCCAATAGAATAACGAAAATTTTCATAAATAGTATATGAAGGCTGAGGTAATTCCTAAACCGATTTCACTCATTATTAACATCAAGGTACACTATAACCAAGATTATACGCTCACGGAAAAGTTATGACCCGATTTGAACCAGTTTTGATTAACCATTAGAGACACACTATTAGAAGAAAAATTTTTCTCTCTGAATTAAATTAAAGTTCCTGAGAGATTTTCTTATATTTTCGGTGAAAAATTTCCATAAGGCACGGAATTCTTCATATTCGATATCTGGGACCTTGAAAATACTAGTCCGATATCGACAATTTTTTCACAAGTGATCATATTTTAATCAAATACTATAACTATAAAGTGAAGGAATCAGATGGAATTCAAAATTGAGTTATATGGGAAGTAGGCGTGGTTGTGAACCGATTTCGCCATATTCCGTCCGGGTCATAAGGGTATTAAGAATATATTATATACCGAATTTCATTGAAATCGGTCGAGCAGTTCCTGAGATATGGTTTTTGACCCATAAGTGGGCAACGCCACGCCCATTTCACATTTTGTAAAAAAATCTGAGTACAGCTTCCATGAGTTAACGCACTTTTAGTCATTTTCAACCTAACTTTTGTATGGGAGGTGGGCGTGGTTATTATCCGATTTCAACTATTTTCATGGTGTGTAATGGGGTACGTAAGGGAAGTGACGCCAGAAAATTTGGTTTATTTAGCTTTATTGGTTTGTGAGATATATACGAAAAATTTATTTATATCGATCCTAATCCTTCGAATACAAGCACACAAACAGAAATGAATAGTATTATAATATTATTACTAATAAAGAGCCATAATTATAGAAATTGTTCAAATTTTCATATTTGTTAGGAAAAGTTTGCCTCACCCACAATACCATGAATGAATGAATAAATCTTTCGACTAATCTGTTAAATAACTTTGGCTCACACAAACAAACGAAACACTTTATAGTTTTATTGACATCCAGCCTAAGCTTGTCGTCTGCTACTTGACACCCCGACATACCAGGCGTATGAGTAACAATTTATTACAATTGCATTTAAATGTCAGTCAATAGACTAAAAATTCAACGAATGCTGACAGTCAGCAGACATGAGGGCAGCTGAGTCAAAAATTACAAAATCAGCGCAAAGTTTATTTACAGCCATTATGTCAAAGCGATCAAGCAATATTTCGATGTGATGGACGATAAATTTTGCCTTTAGCACAGTGTGTGTAAGACGATGAAATAGAAAGTTGAATATGTATATACAGCAGTTTTTTACACATACTATGAAACAAGTACACTTATTTCCAACACCCTTAACATTTTGCGAACTATCATTTCAATAACTCTATGAATGACACATCACACATAAGTGCGCTATGCCAATTTTCCACTCAACTGCTCGCCATTAAATTTAAATTAGCCGCATAATTGAAACCAAAACATAATATATTCAAACCCATATGCATGTATGCATTCGTTCGAACCTAAATAACTCACTTAATTGGTATACAATCAATTTCTCTTATAAATTCGGCAAACCACAAACTTTCTTCTCTCGACGGAGTGAAAGCCACGCAAAAGGTCAAAAATGGATTTCTAACGAACCACACATACACACACACAATTTCACATTCATCGTATTACATATAGAGAAGCACATCCACGCTCTATGAAACTTGTTTGTCAATACATACACCAACAAAGCTTGTAATTGGAGCTGCTAGTCAGCAGACTGGCAAACCGAGCAAAATCTTCTGAAGCATGTGCCTGTTGACGAGAACTTTTTGAAATTCCCAGCACTGAAACCACAGTTAAAACTTTTCGATAAACATGAATAAATGCTGTGCTCTGCTGTGCTGTGTGATGTGATGAAACTTAACCTCACAAATATAACCGCAACAGTAGTGAAAATGGTGGAATGTTCAAGGGCAAATGAAAAGAGAAGGCAATATATTAAAAGTAGATATATATATCTATATCTGTTTACACCCAACAGTGTAGCAAATACGCACGGTTAACTTTGCCAAAGCAGCAGCAGAACAGTAGCCAAACAAATGAGCACGTATCGCAAGTTAGTAAGCGCTTTTAT
Source organism: Zeugodacus tau (assembly GCA_031772095.1). NCBI lineage: Eukaryota > Metazoa > Arthropoda > Insecta > Diptera > Tephritidae > Zeugodacus > Zeugodacus tau. The sequence goes on from CM062650.1 coordinate 44,981,108, forward strand.
GTCTTAAGTTACGCGCACAGCGGCTGACCTCCAGCAGGCTATGAAATATCCCCCCCAGGCAACACAAATGACCTATGATATAAACGCATCGTAACAACAAAAGTTTAAAAAGCTCATAATTGAATAAAGGCGAAAGTGAGTTTAAGCTAAACGGCTAAAGGGACCACAATATGAATGAGAAAGTGAAATGTCAGCGGTTGGCAGGAGCGAAAGAATGCGTACCAGGCTGAATACGATGGCAATAAAGATTAGTAGCTATGCAGACTATTAATAAACAAAGCGACTTAGCTTATTCCCCTGCAAATAGCTAAGCTGCGTTGGGGAAAATGACTTGTTGGGAATAGTAGCGCGAGGCGTTGGAGTTGATAATGAAATACCATTGTATTTGATTATGCATAGAACCCAAAATTATTATGAAAACAAGAGGGATGATTTACGTGAGTGTTAATAATACGCAGCCGAAAATATAAAGAGGAGAAAAAATAAAAATTTACCATTCAACATTTAATCCTGAAATTGCTTTCTTCATTATCATAATTAGACTCAGCATTTACTTTCCAAATGGAATTTGATTTATGAGTGTATGCACTGCGAGAAATAATAATCTAGAACTGCATCCATCAAACGAGCATTTCATTCAGCTCCGAGTCCAACGAACTTACTATATGATGATCGTAATAGAAGAGTTAGATAGTTGGAGTTAATAACAATACCTGTAAGTGACGCCTAATATTGAAAGAGTTTCCATGACCTTCGTGATCAGAGTTCATCAAATAAGAACCATGTTCCAAGAAATGGTAAGAAATTAAACCCATACGACGGGAATTATATTTAAAATATTACAGATATTGACATCTCGACAAAATCGTATACAATTGGAAAGGAAAAATGTCAATAGCGTCATTGCATATTTATCTATTTCAATTATTCTTACATTCCCACATATCGAAAATTCGCTGTACTAAAGTATAAACCAAATACCAAGATAGAAGAACAACAACAAAGTGGTTTTCAAACAAGAAGAGATAAATAAATCCGACACAGTTGCGAGCACTCAATCGGCAAGGGTAATCATAAATCCGATTTACGCGACTAAAAGAAAGAAAATATAATCCAGGCAAATACTGAATTCTCACATAAAACCTAGCAGCGTCCAGCCGACCTCAAGAAGGGTGCAAGAAAAAAGCATTAAAATGTAAATAAGAATAAAAATAGACAAAGAAAAATTTAACCAACAACTATTCCACAAGCCAGTGGAATTGTATTATACAAGAAACTTTGCGATGTTGAAGCTCTAATGAATCTATGAGATGGTTGAGAATAGAAATGTTAAACATGTGAATAAATAAACCAAAAGAAAGCTCATATACGATCAGATATGTACACCCGGTGGCGTATGAGTAATCTCAGTGTAAGTACACTGGAACATAACATGTGCACAAATGCCTAAGTAGACTCTGCGCCTTTGTTATAAGCATACATGCATTAAAAAGAATACGATAGCATAACACAAGCAGGTTGCTATGGTGTTTAATTCTATGAGAAATCATAAATAAAGTAAGCTGTGAATCAAAATAAAAATGTGTTGTGCCAACTTCAGCTCACCTTGGATTTGCCGTTTATGGTATATGCAAAAATACATATTAAATTCATATTCTTTATATATCTATGTCATAAGAAAATTCAAGTTGCAGCACTGGGTAATTCAAACATTTTGTGGAAATTCTTATGCCGAGAGAACTATACTGAATGTGATCATACAAATTACCACAGTTCTTCATAGCTGATACCTAGGGTGTATGGAAGCATGTGGAATTTTCATTTTAATTTTAATAAATAGCGAACATCTTTTGTGCACTTTTCAATTTTATTTTCATTATTTTTCTCATGTGCATCAATACTGAAACCACTCGAATATTAATTTTCATTGTTCTGATATTTATATCGATTATTAAAGTACATGTCACCCAAATTAATTACACAGCAATTTGATATTAACATTACCGATATTGCCCATATCAATCACATCATCGAATCGATAATTTTCCCATTTTATATACAGTGGAACTTCCATAACTCTAACTCTTGTATTGGATATAGCGTTTAGAAGACAAATTACGTACAAATTTCGTTCAATAACCCGAAGTTTTCCATAGCTTGAACTCTTAAATTTGCAATAGAAGTCAATTTTCATACAAATTTTCTTTCATAAATCGAATTTTTTGACCAGAGCATAAAAAAAAATTTTAAATTTTACTATCGAGGCAGAATTTTAAAAGAGTTTTTCTATAGCGTATGTAAGTGAACAAAAATATTATATTACACTTATGGATTGCATGGATGGAAACATGTTTTAACGTATGTTCGTAAAGCTTTATGTGTAGTAACTAAATAAGACTGAGTATAAATCTATATTTTACAGACTTATGAAACATTTTTTGTTTAATGAAAACCTCGATAACTCCAACCGGAACATTTAAACAAGTCATGTCAAACTTCGACGCTATTTAACCGACCACAAATCAATCATTCAAGTAATCCATCAAAATCACTAATATTTTAATTATTGTGGCATTTATTGATGAACGAAAGTAAAAAATAGACACAAACAGTTGTTTGGAAAGCCAAAATAAAGCTAACAATCGTTTCTATGCCTATCTTGTTATACAGCAAACTTCTTTGAATTCAAGGTCCATTTTTGGAGTCTAATTAATATTAATTTCATTCAATTCTTCTAGAGTATACGTGCGAACATACGGATATACAAAATATGCGGTATGGATGAATGATTAATTAATTAATTTGGAAAGATATATGAATATACGATAATGTGATAATGTATTGATAATATTACACAGAACAGCAGTTATTACCATTTCATATTATAGAAGTGTAAATAATTATATTTTTCCCCTCATCTGTCGTCAATCACTTGCAATTTCGTATTTATGTTCATAACTTTATTGCACGCATAAATACATACACAAGCCGGTAGCTTTCAGTAATTATGGAAATTACAGCTGTCAAATTATGATTTTATGATATAACATTGATGACATTGCTTCTTATTGAATGCACATTCATATGCAAATTTATATCGAATACCATGCCATGAAACCATGAAACAATCTGTCAGTCGACCAATCAATAAAGGACAATAATTTGTGTATCGTAATGCGAAGCATTTCCATATAGATTTAAGTAAGACTTTAATAATTTTTATATTTATATGTTGACGTGCTGTTGAAATAGGAAAGTTAAGACAGGAGCTCAACCTTGACTTTGGACCACAGTGCTCTCAAAATATTCAGGAAGAAAAAAAACAAGGAAGAAAATAGTAAAAACAGACATAACAGTATTAGGCGCTGGCATAAAAGCTCTCGCGCATAACTACTTATTGAGTTTTCACAGCGATCACTAACTTATAGCCTTTTCACACAGCCAAATGAATTGAGCAATTAAAATTTTGATTGAGAAACCATTATTAAAAAAAGTATCATATATTTTTACATTGTATAGTAAATCGATCTTAATAAGCGTTTTAATCGAATAGAGACCGTTTAATTGATTTCATGATATAATGTTTATGACATTGCTCCAGCGTAAAAAGGCTATTGCACTAATATTAGAAAAATTATTGAGAGACAAAAAGACGAATGTTTTAGTTCAATAAACGTGTAAAAATTATTTTAATACAATTTTTACTCTAATGAACTTCCAAAGCAATATTGTAGCTAAGTAAATTGCAATAATATCATATTCCTCATGAGTATGAATTAATATTAACACATGCACACCTTTAATTGAATCAAATTTAATAATAAATTTTAAATGCTAAAATTTGCTATAAATTATAATTGCAATAAAAATATTGCATTGGCTTAATTATGTATCAATTTTTAATTTGCTTTATTTTTTCATCCAACGATTTGTGACTAAATTGCTTAAATTAATTGAGATCATTTAATTATAAGTATTGTATCTGAGTCATTAAGTGCTAACGGATTTATTTTCAATTTCATTTGAAATAAAAACATTTGTATGTATATGTATAAAGTCAGAAGCATAGCAAATTACGTCAAATCTCAGTTTATATTTATTGTTTTTAATAAAATATTAATTTATATATTTCGTGCAACTAATAAATTGCTGACTCAATTGCTGTTAGGTCTATTAAAGTTTTATTACTATTACCAATGCAACTATTGCCACCTATTGCTATCATCGACAATGGCTTATAAGGGTAATTCAGTGACAGCATTAAGTGTGAAATAAGTGCGACTCACTTTCACGCTGCAACAAATCTTTCATAGAAAATCTCACCAGCTCTATCCTTACTCCTCCTACTCGCACATGTCCATTGCCTCACTTGCACAAACTCTTGAAATACTTTTCATTCTTTTAAATTTCATTTCATTACCAGCAATGACATTCATAAACACTTTGGCTGTGTTGTGCAATTCAAAAGGCGGGCAAGCAGTCTGCAGAATGAGCCATTTATGCAGCACATATTTACTTGAAAACTCTACTGTTAGTGTAACTAAGGCGTTCAGCTATAATATATATAAAAGAAATGGCAGTTTGAATGGAGCGTACACAATTGTTTAGCTTGAATAGAGTGTTATAAAATATAACTACAAGCATATCAACAGTTAGATAGCAGTAATGCCACTAGCGCTTTGAAATGTGCAAAAGCATACAACAGAGTTTCGTTAATGGCATAACATTGTATGTACATATAATGGAATTTTAACATAAATTTATTTAATATATTTAAATATAATAATCAGTAAATAATAAAGAAATAATATTTATAGGGAAAATGTATTATAAAATGATTTTGCCCTGGTAGTGGAATACTTGAAAATATTCGTTCGCACTCTAGTAAATGTCATCAGCAGCATAAGATAAGCAGAAAGTTACAAATTAAACCAAATACAACGAAAATTCAAAAAGTTAAACAAGCAAATCTAAGAAGCAGGAAGTAGAGTAAAGTGCTTCAAGTTATTTAACGCTTGCACAGCACACCTGTTGTCTGTGGAGGTAAATTGAACGAAGCAACAGTGAAAGTTTATAAGCCTGAGTGCACTAACAAATTCTGCAACATGGCAACTGTCACATGATGGCATAGTCGAGCATCCTTGGATACAAGTAATGTGTTACTGCATTATATATAAATACATATGTATACATATTTGATTTAAGTAAGCAAGTACGTGCTGGTTTTAAGTACACAAGATTCAATGATTAATAAAAAACTTTTAAGCCATATTTGAAGGGAAGGTGCAGTGAAACCTCGACCTAGTCAGAATAAGGTTAATTTTATAAAATTTTCATATTAAAATTGAGAAAAGACAGAATAATTTAGTGAGAAAAGCATCAGACTTATACAAACTTGGACATTACTTGCCCAGAAACAACCATTTAAAAAACAAGTTTAGTCATACTTGTTGGTCTGGAGTTACTCACTATAAAAAATACCGATCGTATAGGTTAATCATTTTCCAGAAGCCTTCTACATATCAAACAATTAAAGTTCACTTTGTTGTTGTGTCTTAAAAAGCCTTCACTCGTCGAAATAATTGTATGCAAAATTTTAGGGAAATTGAAAGTTCATTTTGTGAAATTCCGCCTCTTCTTTAGAATATTTATCGCTGCCTCGTTCCAAAAGCACATATTATTTATAATTTTGTTATTATAGGAAAAAGTGTTCTATAACGGGTTCAATAAAAATATGGATTTGGTGCTACCCCACTCTTATTTACTTATAGTTAGCCACATTTTACTTGATATGAAAACAATGTTTTTTAAGAAACAGTCATATCAGAGAAATATTTGCATGATTTTCTTAACAGAAGTGGAGAGAAATTATCTTCACTAAAGTCTTCTCAACAAAAGCAGAAATTCATCTATAATACAGCTATACCATATTTAAATATGTGTATTTGTTTTCTGAGTGCAATAATTTTACGATTTCTTTTGCAGCAATTAAAAGTTTTTCCACTTGATAAAGTACCAACCATAAAAGTTAAAATTGCATTTTCTTTACGAGACAGCCATGTGCGATAAACTTTAATTTTCCTTATTCGATGAAAAATTGGAAAAAACTATAAAGTGTGTGTTATACACACATGGGTATTTATTGAAAAACTTGGTAAAATGAGCAAAAATACTTCACGTGCATGCTTTGTTTGAGAGCCATATATAATTAATTAATTTGGGTTTTGGAATTTTTTGTAAGTCATTAAAAATAAATTTCACTAGAAAAATTAAAAATAAATATAACAAAAGCAGAAATTTGTAATTTGTTCGAATACAATACCATAAAAAGTTACACAGGATAAATTAAAGGCCTGTACCCTAACTGAGGTAGTTCAAGTAGTCACCAAATTTTGCTAAAAAAATGTGAGTAAGTATATACATAAAATAATATAGTATAATACGTCAAGGAATTTTGTCATATTTCAATTATTAATAATCACAACTGGCGACCCTTATCAAGTTGACGTACAGTCTAAAGAAGATACTCAAAGAATTTACGGTCATGCCACTATTTAAAGTGTAATTTTAAGTTAGCAGAACATCAATTTGAGAGGAAAATCTCTTTGAAATCATGAAATCCTCAGTATACTGCCAAGCATTAAACACTGTAACAAATATCAACATGCATATACATATATACATATGATTAGTTCCTATATGTATACTTATTCATATATTCACCTTCAACCAAATACTTTCACATTTCATAAGAGCACACTTCGCTTGTCTGCGCTGAAAAGCTTCTTTAATGAAAAAGGTACGATAAATGGATATGTAAATAAAACTATAATAACTGCACATACTTTCAGTATGCTGAATTGTTCAAATCTCGAATTGTTCAAATTGTGAATGGGAATATGTACCAAAAAATGTTATTTTTTCAGTGAAATACTGATTTTTATAGTTTCCTACAAGTTTTTATAAAACTATACAATGTAGGTCAAAGCGTTATTTGAGCGCGGGTTGCGCATTTAATGCACATAGAACGTTTTCGGCCTCGACATTTTAACTACAAACATTACCGAGACCATAAATCAAAAAATTGAGAATAACAAATTGTAGCTTTCCATTAATATTTAAAATATGAACTACAAAAAAACAACTACATTTGATTAAATCTATTTGAAAAACTTTGAGATTTTTTCTTATGATTCCAAAAATGTTCTGGACTCATTTATATTTCACTTAATCACTTTCTGCGGTATTCGAAAGAATTACGAGCTTAATTGATGAACATTTCATATTTGATTTGCAAATGTAAGAGTTTAAAATAAAGTCGAATCGAGAGAGTACTGGTTTACTCCCTCACGAAAAGAGCAGCGGTGCGTATATGTAACTAAGGAAATACAATAAGGCCACTAATGTAGGCGTATATGAATAGATTATGCAAAAATCTATTTTAATGAATAATTTAATTAGTTTGAGAATTTTTTTTTGGCAATTTCACATTTTGTTATGAACTTATAGTGAGGATATCCTAATTTAAACAAGAATAAATATTAATCCATAAGATATAGAATGCAATCAACTATGATTGTTTTCTGTTAAAATTCCATTTAAAGTAATTTTCCAACCATACACAAATTTTGATGCGTCACATCTTTACAAATACATTTAACACTGCAACTACTTGAAAGCATTACTCATACGCCCCAGCGAACATATATTCATTAATAAGTGTATACTTGTGCACCCTCACTATATAAAACTATAATATTTAGTTTACGTTAAAGCACAAATATCAACGACAAAGCGTTGAAGCAACAAGTTTGCTTTCCAACTTGCTTTTCATTCATGATTTCAGCAAATATTTCATGCAACGTTTGAGCTCGGAATTGCTTACATAGAGACATATCACATCTTCGTGTTCGGACATTTATTTTCACACGTAAAATACTATTTACCAAGTTTTTCTTTTTTCAACTCTCTTATTCTTCTTTTATTTACATCGATTTCCTCGATTTCTTTCAACCATCTGTTGCCTGCCAGCTTTTCGTGTGGCTTTATCGTTTACTATTTACTTTTGTGCTTTTTTCGATTTTACAAGAAATCCAACAGAAGGTTATGCATTACTGATTTGCGCATATAATAATATGCTGCCTTATCTCCCTAATTTGATTGCGAAACTATTTCATATCCCCAACTTCAATGGAAACTTTTGCAGTGACATTGTGTGACAAATGGTTACAATTATTCTATTTATACGAATAAAAGTCGTGAATATTTGTGAATAATAATAAAGAACTTTGATTTCAAACACCTGAGAAATATATGATATGTGATATATGTGTTGGCATGTATGAAGCATATGTACAATCGATAACTTGGCAACATAAGTAAAATTCCAATCACACTCGCATGTGCGAATACTTTTGTGAAAGTTGTTTCTGTTTCTTTTGTTACTAAAAAAGTTTTATTGCTTCTTTTGCTCATTCCAATAACACTAACACTATACTTGTGCATTCTGGTATCGTTATTCGCATCTTATAACGAGACAAATAGCCGTAGGTGTTGTGTTACAACAAATCTCTTAGCTATAATTTTAACCTATACATGATTTCACAATATCCTTAGAATTTATACATCAATGAATGTGGATTATTATTCTCATATGCATACATATATACAGATAAGTAGCAATATAAAAGTTATTATTATCGCAAATGGAATTTATATAGGAAGCTAACATATACATAGTATATTATGACGGAGGTGAGCACTTGAAGGGGGATATTTGGAGTGCTATTTTCCATTGCCAGCATAACTATTATCTTATTGAGTTGAAAATATATATTTTTGATGAAAAGTCATGATATTTCAAACAGGCTAATTATCATTGCATATATTACTACAAATTTCTAAAATAGCTGGGCACTTGGTGATATTTGATTTTGGGTTATAAACACTTTCAAAATGATAATTTTTAATAAACAATAAATATTTGAATAAAATAATATCAGAAAATTATCACTCACCTTGAAATATCAACTTTTTAAGTACCTGAAAAGATAAAAACGGAAAATGTAAGAATCGAGTATCGAATGAAAAAATGTTTATTAAATATTAAAAAATAATAATTGACCAGTAATAACCATAAATTTAATAATTATTTATTCACTTACAGGAACGTCGCAATTTATTTGAATTAAAAAAAATATTGGTGTGAATTAAATTTATTACTAAATCATAAATGTTTGTGATGCATCATAATTGACTTTTCCTTTAACAATATTACACCTAATTTAATACAAACCCACTTAATAGTGAATTTGATACTTAGAAACTCTACATATAACTACACCACATAGGCACTTGACCGCATTTACTTTTCTGAGCGCTGAAATAGCAATCCACAACCAACAAATTCTTTGCTAATCCTTAAGAGTACTTAAGTAGTAATTATCGCACTAATAACAAGTTTAAAGGAGCTTCTAAGTGAATGAAGTGTTCTCAAAATTGTTTGCTACAAAACTTCACAATCGCAACTATAGATGAGGCAGTGAGTGCAAAGACCGGTAATCACAAAAAAGAACAGTAATTAACGAAATTTGTGCGATTGTGTCTACTTGTGTCCTTGCATTTACCCAGAAAAAATAATTAGCCTTATCTTTGATTAATACTAATGTTTACTACAACGATCTGGTATTTACTATCTAATAATAGTAACCGTTTTAACATCTAACAATGATTCAGCTTTTAGACATTAAAAACGCCTGTTAGGAAGTTACCAACTTTCCTAAAGTGTCGTGCTTTCATACTATGTACAAATAATAAACACGATCGCATCGTGTTTGAATAACCCTGGCACTTGCAAAACTGTACTTGCTCGATTGTAAAACCATTAGTTTAACCAACAAACTCAAAAAATCCAACAACAGGGTTTCTTTGCATTTATGTAGGTCTCGGTCTTAAGTCACAGGACACCTGAGGAGGCTGAGCACTTGGATGAAAAGCTGTCATTTGCTGTTAACCAAGTGCAGTGCCACACAGTGAAGGCTTTATAACAGCGGTCTAATGTCGCTTATATGTTTTTCAAAACTTCAAATAAATTAATATCTGGCTAAGGCACATTATTACAAGAAAATATTTAAATGAGTGACATTATTCAGTTCAATCAATTCAATCCAAATTCATTGAAATTCAACCTATGCGTGTACTTTACACTAAAAATATTGAGGCTGGATTAGTATTATTCTATTCACTATTTAGGATAAAACAAGAATCTGTATATCTTAGTTTGATGTTAAGCAGTTCATAGAATTCCAGCTATGATCAAGATTATAATATTGCTGATTTGGAAGTCTAAAAACATCAAAATGCCTCTGTTCTAAGAAACTCTGGTCCTGATATATTTCCTACATCAAATTTTTGTAAAATGAAACTATTTTCATTCTTATAAGACTACAATAATGATGTAAATTATTTCTTCCACTATTCTTACTACAGACGGGGATCCGAGCATTTAAGCTTATGGCCAAGAAACATGTTCTATAATATAAGCTAATATTTTTGTAACAAAATATTAATTAATATAGAATCATAAACACGCACAAATTTTTTTCATTTCACACGCACAATAAAAAATACTAATATTAACCGTATATTTTGATTCTTCACTTACTTGCTTGAATCTACACCAATTTATTAATTTCACAAAGTATTTTATAAATTTTAGTTTAATTTTCAAGCACTTTGAATGTCACTTCACTTAATACCATTTTGATATTTTCCACAACACAATTATCTACACTTTTCCTCTCATTTAATTATTCCAACCTATTTACATACACACATATTTAACACCCTTAAACATTTGTTCATGCTTTTGCAATTTTCTGTTTTCTTTTTTACTTTACACCACTCGTAAAAAGTTTTTCGTATTTAATAACATTTTTCTCACTATACACCGAATGCATTTTTACGATCGGCTCCACATGCTTATATTGAATTGGCACGAATTACCTTTGCTGTTTACCAAATCATGTTGATACATGCTGAGGTGAGCAAATGAAACGAGTGCTTATGCAAAAGTGACGTGACTGCATGTTAACATTTTGCATTAATTTATTTATAACACAATTATCATTATTGTATTTTCTCTACTTTATTCTCCCAATTTACTATTCACCTCTTTTCATTATGTTCACTTTTAATACGAATTTTCTCATACTACACCGAATGCACGGATTTTTCGCTCGGCTCCACATGCTGTTTACCCCACGACACGATTGACCACAGCCTTTGTGGTAAATCAAAATAAGGTGTTGTTTGTTATTGCGTGCACAGGTGAGCAAATTACAACATTGACAAGATCAAACATGAACCCGCGCTTATACACCAGTGAGGTGATTAAAAGTATGGGAACATTTTGCATGCATTTATTCATAACACAATTATCATTATTTTATTTTCACTAGTTTATTTTCTCTTTTCATTTTGTTCACATTTACAATAATAAGAATTTTCCCATACTGCACCGACTGCAATGACTTTTCACTCGGCTCCACTAGTTGTTTACGTCGCATTTACACGATTAACCACAGCTTTTGTTGTATAGCAAATCATGTTTATTCCTGCAAAATAAAGCGCAACTCAATTGTGCATGCAGAGGTGAGCAAATGAAAATCTTAACATGTTCAAACATGAGCTCGTGATGCGTAAAAATGAGGTGACTGCAATTACATTTGTGAACATTTTGCATGCATTTATTGATAACACCATTATAATTATTTTGTTTTCACTAGTTTATGCTCTCAAAATTTACTATTTTATTTGTTGCACAACACCTCTTTTCATTATGTTCACTTTTAATAAGAATTTTCCTTTACTGCGCCGAATGCACTGATTTTTCACTCGGCTCCACATGCTGTTTACCCCACATTGACACAATTAACCACAGCCTTTGTTGTAAAGCAAATCACGCAATTTCATGCTGAATGAGGTGTTGTTTGTTTTTTGCATGGTGAGGTGAGTAAGTAATGACTATAAAGGTATGTAGGTGTAAATATTAATCTACGATCGTTCTCACATTAGGTGTGTACATAATTACGACTTTGTAAACACTTTATACAAAAATTATGAGTTCATTTGTATCAAATTAGAAAATGTAAAATCTATTTATCTATCTTAATTAATTTGAAATCCTTCTTATGTTATATATTTTATAGAACATATTATAAATGAATTCTTAAAAGATATTCTTTGAAAATTAGTGGTTATTATTAAATTAAAGTAGTTAGCCAAAGTAGTAGCTAATCAATTATACAACTCATCCTACACATTTCTAAGTGAAAGTAAAAACAAAGTAAAACAAATTATTTTACCGAAATTTCACCCACAAAAAGTATGATACGTCTGCTCACTACATTTGTGTACAAGTAAACGATATATGGCATTGTATAAGAATAAGGACGGCTATAGGTCGTACACCGATAACAAAGGAGCTCAGAATATGTACAAAGTGAAATACTACACATACTAATACGTATATATAAAAGCATTATAAGAAATTGTAAACAACAAGAGCTTTTATTGTGAGTCGCTTGTGCTCTTTATCTTCTCCACTGGCCTTTGCTATCCCAAGTCATCATTATTGCAGCGCTCACATTCAATGCATGCATGAATTTCGACTTTCGGAGTTGCTATCCTTTTACTTTTCTATTCACATTATTTATTGCCACTTACAGTCGACTCACATAAATTTCAAGATTCGCCAAATACCTAAGCAGCTTTTTGAAATCCTATATTGGAAGCGGTACTAACTAAGGGACAGAATAGTAATTGGCAAAATAACTTTAATACTTATTTAACTTTCTGTTTTACTGGCCTTGTAATCTTTACGAAAAACAAAACAGCTAGCTGTTTTGCCTGCTACGGCGTCGAAACCAAAAATAATTGTAATAATAGTATACAGTACTCAAGTACATAGTATAGCCGATTAATAAATAATATAACAGTAACACCAATATCTGTTAATGGTCTGTCATACAAAACTGGGAATTTTTTAACAACCTTATAATTAACCTCTTTAGATATAACGTCTTAACTTTCCTTAGTGGCACTTCATGACAGCTTGAAAATGTTAAATGGTTCCAAAAGAATTTCGACAGAAGGCATAAGTCTACAAAGACAGGACAGAGGAACAGAAATGAGTGCGCTTAACCAAAAAATGTTCATCAGCTTAGACCTCGCCACTTTTCAAAATAACTGTGGGAGTATTCAAATTTATTCTGTTTTGCGACAGCCAACGTGTACACTCCTCAAAGCTTGCATATAAACAAGCTATGCAATACAAATATGCCACGCCGTTGAATTTTAATTTTTTTCCTGAAGGTAAACAAATTTTCGATACTGTGAAAAGGAATTTTCGCGGATCGCCACCTCAAAGCTCACAACGCATGCATATCGGAATTTCCATCGGAGCACCAGTGGGTTGTAAGTTACATTGTATTTTGGCAACTTGTATACCGAAGAATTGTGTTCCAGAAGTTCAGTTTTTAATACTTTGAGCTTTCGATAGCTAAATTACAAACAGAAGCACACACACATACGAGTATATGTTCCTTGGTTACTACAAACAAATTTACTTTTCATTTTGTTACATAACCCTTAGATGTTTGGTTTCTTTCGGGTTCTTGTCATGTAAGTGATTTTGGAATTAATTTGAGTAAGTCTCCTGCTGATTGCTTTGCACGGAGTAAATAATTTACTATACATCTACACTGGGTTAGTGAGAAAACCAGTACAAAGATTTTGCTGTGGTGATAATGTGTGGATGTACCATGAGCACTAGCTTATACATCCGAGCACATATTCAGCCTTGCTTACTTCGTACTTGTCACACTTCACTCCTGCTCCTAAGCGAGGATGTGCCTTCCTCATAAAATAAATAAGAGAGCTTTGCAGGCATCGTAGCGAACTCAATTTGCATTTATTGTAGCTCGTGGTGCTTCTGGATCAATATCTACTTCAAGCCTTGCAAGTGAATTATTAATTAATATATAATCTACTAGCAATGTTCAAAAAAGGCGAAGCTATTGAATTGCCGTGATTGGTTTTCAACTAGCAGCAAAATAATAGTTTAGCTTCCTTTTTTGGAATATCCTGAATGCTCAATTATTCGTCTCTCTTATAAGATTACGGTCAACATTGGTCAACAATTCTAGCAGTAGAACATATTCCCAAAATCATTGCAATAAGAATAACAAATCATGCTGGCCTTGCCACTAACGCAGTCTCGTGCCACAGCATTAATTGGCGTTTCTGTATGCCGGCAACGTTGCTTGCACCAAATGGTGGAATTTAATTGCTTTCGCAACGACAACGATACCATTCTTTTGATTTTCACATTCCAGTCAATTCAAGCATTCCCGGGTTGAGTCACGTCTGATCATTTAATTGCAATACTACTTCCAAATGTGTGTACGATGTACACTTGCATGAACCTATACACACACATTTAATGTCTGGAAGACAAATTCTTATTCATAAACTCTTTATTATTCGCTGCTTTCGTTTTTCTGTTCCTCACTCCTCGTCTTTTGTGACTCTGTCTTATTTTTGTTATATACAAGTATTTTTCCGTTTCCGTAACAAATTCTTAAAAAACATCGTCATCTAGTGAATAAGTCTATGCTACAGAGCCCATGTTTCGTTTTTATATTTCCATCTCTATATCATTTTTAATAGAATAAACAATGGAAAAAATTACATTTTCCCAAAATCTATAAATTTATCCGCCAGAGTTTGAAATCTCTTACTTAATTTAAATACTCGTTTATTCTAATATGTTAACAAGATTAACAATACTTTGGGATATACTCGTATGTATAATATTCGTTAGATAAACCTTTATTACCACACATTGTTCTATCGCTTTACTCTTGCAATTTATTGAATAGTGGTTTCCCTCAAATTCCTTCGCAAATTTGAGATTACTTGAGAACGCGAAACTACCACAGTGCCAGAGCTTAGTTAAAGCAAAACTAAAATAATACATCAGAAGCAGAAAACGTAATTTACGCTGCAGGTGCCTGACACTACCAGATCCTTATACCTTGATAGACAAACATGCAAAAAACACAACATTTATGTCCACAGTGGGTACTATGTTTGCTTCTTCACCCTTGATGATTTGACTGCATGACTTCTTGCTTACTTTCCTATGTACTCAGTTGATCAGCTTTCTCTGTGGCTGACAAGACTGGGCAACATCAGCTGTCTGAAAGATTAACTGTCGTTTTCTGGTCTGCTTAGTAGTTAGTTGCAAACAGGAGGTCATAAAGTTACGACACGTGTTATATAAATCTGTCCTGAATATTTTATTATACAGTTTCGTTATCCAGTGGTTTATTATTTAGTTTTATTTACTTATTTATGTATTATGAATTGAATGCAAAATAATTGGAGAGTATTGTTATTTTAATTCAGAATGAAAAAGAATGTTTAAAGAGGAACCAAAGTAAAACTTGATTTTTATTTGAGTAGTCAGATATTTACCAATCAGTGATTTATTGAATAAAAAATATTAAAAATAATTAAAATCAAGTTGTATATTTTTATTATCTTAATTAATATTAATAATTTATCAGTTATCATCAAAAGCATGAAAGATATTTTTAAAGATAATCATTCTGTCACAATGTGTCATAATTTATTACTCCGTCGATAACTTTCATATGAACAACAAAAACTCAACTAACACTACGGTATCTAACAAGAACATGGTGAAAGGAGTTTCAAGGAGAAAGCTATTTTCGTCACCTACTCAACCATTTCTCACCGTACAAAATTCATAAATATATTCACCCTCATAATATCATCATTATATCCGTGAAATATATTATAGCTGTTTGGGTATCTTACTTCTCAGACACTTGGAAATGATTTACTGACTACTCTCACAGCATACTCAATTTTTCTTTGAGTGGTTAGTTTCAGTGCAAATTGTTGCAAGCAGTTTATTACTAAATTATGACAGTTGCGCTGGGACATCTTGGTGATTGCTTGAAAATTTGTCCCAAGAGATTATGTGGTACGTGCAAAATAAGTTCTGGCTTCATTGAAATTCACGTTTATAACTCTTATTTGTAGTTTTACACCACCGTCAAAAAAACCTTACCAAATCAACACCAAAGAGTAAATGACAAACTAATTAAAATTCACTTGCATCCAAACCACGGAAAGTCAATTACCACTTCGCCATTTGTTCCTCACCAACTTCTAACAAGGCAAATCTTCAACACACACAGCCCCATCGAGGCTGTTTACACAAGTTGTCAGTGATTCCAATTTCGGACACAAAACAAATTTGGCATGCAACTAGTAGGATTCACGAAAGCTGTCATGCATAGTTATTTAGCTGTATATACGAAGTACTGGTTTATTCATACATATCTTTCATAAAATAAGATATTTACATATTCACTTTTCGGTATATTGCGGCACTTATTTTGTAAACACCTGTCAGTTAGTGCAAAATTATGGTATTTTACGACCAATTTTATTTTGGAAAGAATATACGCATCATGCACCGTTCCATTTGCAACAACAGGAACGCATTGCTCTTGGATGAAATCGTTTGCAAAATAACTGACTATTTCAAGATTACGTAAGTAGTAGAAACAAGAACAAAAAGTACCTAGAATGAATATATTTGGGTGAAACTTCATTTCCCATAAGCAGTACTTATTTTTTGCCTAAACAAAACTAAGCATTTTGCATAAAATATTACTAAATTGTTATTCAAATCATTCACATGTTTGTCATAGCGAGTATACGGAATATTTTCATTGAATATATAATTGTATAAATCTATGAATTAATTCTTGATTGGCGTAAACAGCGAAGAAAGCTTTAGAGAATCGCTTTCAATATTTAAACTTTAAATACCAGAAAATTGGTGAGATTGAATGAATAAAATGGTGTTTGCTTCTCATATGCTCATAAATTTCACACGTGCCTCTGCTATTTGTTGTTTGCGTGTCTGATTAATGTCATATGTAGCAGGCGCTAATGGGAAATGGAGAAATTATGACGGCCACTACCCACATGGCCATCAACATTGCCGGTTTTCATACACTAATTATCGATGAATATTAACCGACCAAAATAGTATATCGGCCGCGGCACGTGATCTTCTATCACACACAAACAAGTCTAAATTTCTGGCATGTGGCAAGTGCTGACCGTCAACTATTTGCCATTTTAATTGCTCTTTACTAAAGCTGAAATTAAATAGTTTTCGAGAAGACGGAGCAGAGAAGTGGAAACTCGGCTAGAAATTAATTCTGTTCTTAATTAATAAAATATGATTTAACGTAACATATTCTTCTTCTCTGCAAATACGCTTTTATGAGTATTTTCCTTTGATTATATTTATATCTACTCAAATTTGGTAAATCCTTTTAGGAGTTCTCTCCACAACGTAAATTCAACAGCAAGAAAATTGAATTTGCTCATTCTTGTATGCAATTTCTTTATAAACCAAATTTTTCACTTTGCTTTGACAAATCTACAAGCAGTCAAATACATGAGGATATCGATTCTCATGTATGCGATATTCAATTGAACGAATTTGAAGTGGTTGCTTTGGTTTTCACAAAGCAATTTTTATGCAGATAGAAAACGATATATTCCATACACAAATAATTATTTGCTGAAGAAGGAGAAATTGATATAAATAGAGGGAATCAGTGAAAAGCTTAGAAAGGATTATGGTTAATGCTAAAAAAAACTTATTAAAAGTGTGTTCGTTCATTCAAATTTAAGTGAAATAAGTTAAAATATAAACCAAACCATTGGTGGAAGAGAGGAGAGATGCTGAGTAGGTGAGTCTGCAAGGGTTCAATATGAAGATCCTCTATTTTTGCACAGTACCCGAAATAATTAGGGAAATAATAACGCTAGTTAACGAGCATGTTAATTATTGGAAAATGAAAATATAAAAAAGAAAACAAAAAAGGTAAAACAAAGCAAAAATGAGATTTTAAATTAGCAAAAAAATATAAAATTAAAATGTCAACCCATGTTTCTCATGCATTGGCCTCAGCATTACATTTTTAAGCCGATTACTTATATTTTTGCTGTTGGTGTGTTTGTAAGTGCCGGTTTTTTTTATTTCGCCCTTCAATAAAAGTCAATAAAAGGCTTGCTCAGAGGCAAAAATTGTTACGCGTTGAAATCATTAATTAAGTGAATTTCCGCGAAAGGCATAAATACCAATAAGATTGCTTAATTGCGAAAAAACACACACATAATCGAAAGTCATTAAATATTCGACTAACTTCATAGAAAGGTTAAAGCCTGTTAAACAACCTCGTTACGTATACGCCACCGCCAACTCCTCCGCATGCTGAACAACAATTAATCATTTATTATTTATGAATTTTAAATTCTATAATAACACTCTCATAGAATGTTTTCAATGAAATTATTAAATTTCCTTCGATTTCTGCAACTATCTTAGAGTGACTATTCATTGTGACTTTAAAATGTGCAAATATTAATTTAAGTAAATTATAAATGCAAAATTTTATGTTTGAATGTTAATTTCCTATTAGAGTAAACTATGTCTGAACCTTCTTCTATATGTGCTCTTGAAAATACGCCTACATACATACACGTGCATGTATCGTATAAATTACCATTCCAAGTTTCTGAGAAATTAATTACGTTAATGTTCCGTAGGAATTAGTACAAATATATGTATAAATATACAAAGGGTGTATGCAAAATAGAAGAATACATATCTACTTTTGAACGCATCTGTTTATATGTACAGATGTGTTTTCATACACTGCATAAAATCAACACTTGAGTTCTGCTCACTCTCAGTCCATTAAATTTACATAAAGTTTACACAATTTTCAAACAAACACAATTAATCAAATTAACGCTTGCTCCAGCAGAATAAACCTCCAGACTTATATAAACATACATATGCTATACCAACTACTGTATGCGTACCCAGAACCCATGTGTTAAATATGATGTATTCATGATTTAATTTTAGTATATTAACAGCAATGGTTGGGTGGTGATAGCATATGAAGTTTCAAAATATCCACCAGTGTCTTTAGCCTCTAAATAGAAGACTAAAATTTATACTGAAGATATGTTTTATTTTCGTTCTATTTAATAAGCCGTTCAGAAAGAAATATATAAGATTTAATAATCATTCCCTAAAATTTTATTTTATGTATTTTATTGATTTCTATCGCATAACTTTTTAACCGCTCAATAGAAAATAAATTGCAGACTAATTTACTTAAATCACTGCCAGCAATAAGGATCAGTATCTCCCACTACTTGGTCAAATCAATCAAAAACTTTTACTGTAATCAAATCGTGGTAAAAAACAACAACTATTGGGTATACAACGCTGTCATCATTGCTTTGCTTTTGCGGACCATTTTATATAAATAAATTTAATTTAGCAAACAAATAACAAATTGATAAGCTCAATGTATAAAGTCAATCAACAAACATACAGAAATATTTCAAGTAGTAAATAAAATATAAGCAGTTAGAATTTAATGAGGTTGAAATACTTTGATTCCTTGATAATTGCAATAAGATTGCCATTAAAATTTGCTGCAGTCGCAGTTAAGATTTTTTTCGCATTTTTTTATAATAAAATTCATTAAGATTTTTTTTTTAATTTCACTAAAATCATAAAACCTCAATTAAATTATTATCTCTATTCAATCTATATACGAGTGTATTATGTATTATGTAAAGTGCACAGAAATAATAACAAATTAAAGTTCATAACGAATACTTCACAAAATCATTTTGTTAAATCTGTCTTCAACTTTTAGGTCTCAAGTATTTTTGCAATTTTGTCCGCAATTATTTGGGAAAACAGACCTTATTATCAGTCATTGAAAATCAAAAAGTATTTACATAAAATAGAAATAACCGGCGAAGTGAAGGACAAACGTGCAGTCAACCCTAAAAAAGTAAGAACACACACAAAAATAAGAAAAAGTTTGAAAACAAAAGATGGTAACTTATAGTATAAAGCTCAAAGTTGAAATCAAAGGGTAAAAATGCTAATAAAAAACAGAAACTCAACCTACAGCAATAAAGAAAGCGCACAGAATAGGATTTCTTGCCAGCGGAAACATTTTTACCAACAATATAATACAATATAATTACCATAAAACATCAGTTGAACTAAAGCACTAGCTACTTAAACAATCAAAGGAGTTTCTGTTTCAAAAGCGTAAACAGAAATACTACAAAAGGTCAATTTTCTCCTCTATACTTAGTATGAGTCTAAGTACACGTAGTCCATAGCAGCTGTAAATTTGCTAAAGGAAGTACAAATTAACACAAGTTAACGACGTAGACAAACGCAATATTCATTATTCTTTCTCTAGCTTTTCTCAGTTAAAAGAATAAGCGGAAATGGCGTGGCGGTATATTACAAAAGGACGACAAAAGTGTTGATAAAAGTTATCGGTAGGTAGTGCCTACAAATGAAAATAGAATGGAAAGAACTAAGGTTTTCCTGCAAATAAACCTGACTTTTAACTCATTACTTAATTTTTTCTTCTTCTTCGGCTTCCTCATTTACCTAATTTTCCTATTAAAATAAACTCTACTATCAACACCAGGGTTTTGGTCTTCAACGAGCTCTGCTTGGTTACTTTGGTGACTGCGAAGGCAGATTAGAGAACATGCAGAAAACAAAATCAATCAAATAACCAATTAGATTACTGAGATAAACACATACAATAATGAGTCAACCGAGTCTTAAAAATATGCATTTTTTGCATTGAATAAAAAATTACTACTTAATTCAGACAATATCTCAAGTGGAGTAATATCTGGGAGCACTCAATTGACAATTTGTGTAATTATGTTATTCAAGCATATCCTTTTCCGATACCAAAAGAAAAAAAGGCAAGTGATTTTCCATGCTTTTTAGTATATGTACAGTCAGTGGAAAGCTTATCTATAAAATTGTAAATTCAGTGCTAAAATTCGTTAAATTCCAGTAAATCACCATGAGTGCAGAGCTCTGTTAAAATTGACTTTGTGGTGCTGGTGGGCTGTTATTTGCCATAGTGCCAAATCCCTAGAGGTGATATTGGTGCAAGTGCATTACATTGCGTGGCAATCAGTTTATTCAGATAATCCGTGGGCAGGATATTTCGGTTGAGTGCCTCACGCTTATTGCATTACCACAAGAGCCAAAGAAACACGACCAGAACAAACCATTAAACACGATGCAACAGTAATAAAGTGGAAATGCTCAAAGCTAGGATATATGTATGTGAATATGTATGTATATACAAAACATCAAATTCCAATAAAGCTGCAACAGGTGAAGTTCAAACGCAAATGATACGACTACATGGTGTAATGAATTTGATGAAAACGCTGAAGTATTGAAGTGAATATCGCTGAAGCTCGTACGTATGGTTGCTAGTTTAGGCAGAAAGGATATAGGATATAGATTTCGACTCTAGAATAGGCCAAACTTTACTTCGTATCCTTGGCGTCAGTAAAACATATTTCATATAACGAAAATTAATAATACTCAAAGAGAACAAAGAACAAGTAAGGAAGGGCTAAGTTCGGGTGTAACCGAACATTTTATACTCTCGCAATTTATTTATTTAACTTTATTTATATTATATAATACACAATTTGACCCACATATTCGTCATATATATTGTATAAAGTCCATTGAAAGTTGGAAACCATATAATTAGGTTAGAAGCACCGAGGTCCTCGTGTTCGATATATGGGGCCTTAAAAACCTATGGTCCGATTTCGACGATTTTTAGAACGGGGCTGCCACACTATTAACATAGTATTTGTGCAAAGTTCTGCATCAATATCTTCACTAGTACTTACTTTATATATTGTAAAGTAACCGATTCAGATTGTCTTCAAAGTTCTGGTATATAGGAAGTAGGCGTGGTTGTGAACCGATTTGGCCTATTTTCACAACATATCATTGGGATGTAAGGAAACTATTACAAACCAAGTTTCATTGAAATCGGTCGAGTAGTTCCTGAGATATGGTTTTTGACCCATAAGTGGGCGACGCCACGCCCATTTTCCATTTTGTAAAAAATCTGAGTGCAGCTTTCATCTGCCATTTCTAATGTGAAATTTAGTGTTTCTGACGCTTTTAGTTAGTGAGTTAACCCAATTTTTTAAATTTTCAACCTAAGTTTTGTTTGGGTGGTGGGGGTGTTTATTATCCTTTTTCTTTCATTTTTGCAGTGTATTGGGACGTGGCTTAAAAAAACGACTGCAGAAAGTTTGGTTTATATAGCTCTATTGGTTTGCGAGCCACGCCCACTTCCCCAAAAAATTACATCGAAATATGCCCCTTCATAGTGCAATCCTTCATACCAAATTTTATTTCCATAGCTTTATTTATGGCTTAGTTATGGCACTTTATGTGTTTTCGGTTTTCGCCATTTTGTGGGCGTGGCAGTGGTCCGATTTTGCTCATTTTCGAAAGCAACCTTCCTATGGTGCCAAGAAATAAGTGTGCCAAGTTTCATCAAGATATCTTAATTTTTACTCAAGTTACAGCTTGCACAGACGGACGGACAGACAGACATTCGGATTTGAACTCCACTCTTCACCCTGATCACTTTGGTATATATAACCCTATATCTAACTCGTTTAGTTTTGGGTGTTACAAACAACCGTTATGTGAACAAAACTATAATACTCTCTTTAGCAACATTTGTTGCGAGAGTATAAAAACGTTTATGAGTTAATTCAAATGTGTTCAAAAGCAGCAGAGAGCTAATGAGATATAACCAGTTTTTTACTCCACGAAGAAAACAAATTTTGCTAATAGCTTTTTATGTACAACACAGCAATGTGCTATCCTTACTTTATGCCGTTGAGTAGTTGCACATCAACAGTATAAGATGTTGCAACTCATCGCAAACGCAGCAATGCGGAAAAACCTGTTTAAAACTTTGAAGATGCTTTCGATGATAGCAATAAAAATTTGCATAAATACTTGGTTGATCGCTTACAAAACAAAGTAATACAATAACAAAATATTAAAATTTGGAAGATACATCAAATTCTCATCCATACACGCGTTGCGGTGTTGCTAACAACCCAGTTCCGGTATAACCAATTTGGTGTGTGAAGTAAATTTCGAAACTCTTCTCAAAATAACTTCTTAGCATTTCGCATATTTGATAGGTCTACACGTGAGGGAAATTCGAAATATCCGATTTTGTTGCATGAAAATTGCCATCACACCTGGCTTTGGACTAATAAGAAAAGTGAGTAAAAGTAAGTGCAGCAGATGGATATACACATATGATAGTCAACTAAGATGCCACCAATGAACCCACAAAATATGTTTTTTAGGAGCATTATCTTGTTGAGGTAAGCTTTACAGGCAGTCTACAGCTAATTACTCTATCATGAATCATGATTATTTTTACGACATCTTATAATTTAAAATTCCAAAAACTTATTAATCGCATAAAGGTCTCTAAAAGCAGTAACTGGACCCTAATATTTATTGTCTTTTACTTTTTGTTTATTCTTTTTGCAATAACCTTATTTTATATTCCTGCCTGAAAGAAACTTTAATACACAAAAGCCTAAAGGTCGAATCCGCAACAACTACCATTGATTTTAAATAAGCCTTCAAAAGTTTGTGCGTGGCAATTTGCTGTTAATAGGCAAACCCAACACTTATCGGATGGACGACTAATTATCATTTGCTGAAATATCTTGCTACTATTTGCCCCTCCATCAGTAGACATATTAAAGTAATGGCTTCGAAAAAAATAGACGATAATTGCGCTGTCTACACGCTACCAACTTGATTCACAGACCATGAAATAGCAGAGGACTAAAAATAAAACAAGTAGAACATGAAATATAAGGACATTCGGGCAACTACAACCGAAAAAGGCAAACCTAATCAAAATAACAACTCAGCATCTATTAGCTACTCAGAAATAAACATTGATAAGTTGATGAAGGCAACAGTTAAGCAATAGAATTGGAATAAAACGTAAATAAGTAAGCGTTCCGATAAAGTGTAATAAACTTATTTTAAAAGATTCGGGTGTGGTGCTGATAGACGTGCTTATAATGTTGCTGCCTATGATGGTGATTTTACGTATGAAAATTTGTGGTGGCATTATTATTATTATTTATATAAATAGAAATATGTGCATGATAATGGCCAACGGTGTGTATAAGTAACTTTAGAAGCTATGAAAAGCAATATGTCATACAAGAAGGCCACGGATGTAGGCGAGATGTTGTATAAAGAGAGTGTGAAAAAACCTATTTTAATTAATAATTTACTTAGTTGGAAATTTTTTTTTATTATTCTTACATTTTGTTATGAACTTATATTGAGGATATTCTAATTTAAAAAAGCATAAATACTCGGGCGTACGAGTACGTGAAAGCATTACTCATATGCCCGAGCGAATATATACTATTATTGTATGTACATGTTTTCATTAATAAGTATGTATAAATTTGTGTACCCTCACTATATAAAACTATAACATTGAGCTCTACGTTTAAGCACAAATATCAACAACAAAACGTTGAAGCAACAAGTTAACTTTCCAACTTGCTTTTCATTCATATTTTCAGCACACAGTAAATGCAACGCTTAAGCTCTAAATTGCTTATATAGATACAGATCACATCTTCGTGTTTGGACATTTATTTTCACACGTAAAATATTATTTGCTAAGCTTTCCTTCTTTCCTTCTTTCATTTCTGCTATTCTTCTTTATGTTCACGTAGATTCCCTCGGTTTTCCTCAACCATCAGTGTTTTGTGGCTTCAGTTGTTTACATTTACTTTTGTGTTTTTCTTTTCGATTTCACAAGCTTATACATAAATAATTTCTTATACTTTCGTCATTTTATATAATCTGCTTGCATGTTTGGCAAAACTAAAAGCTATACACGCTGGTAAATAAAGATTCAAAAAGTGTCTAAACGTTCGCTCAATAAATCACCAAAGCTTGTGGCTGATGTGTGCAACCCTTGCATATGTTGCATATAACTTGTTGATTTTTTCACATTCAAAGCCATTTTCTTTGTTTATTTTGAATTCCACCAACTACGGTCAATGTTTTTCCATCACAAACTCAAACAAAAGATTTATTTTTGTTATACAGAAAATGCTAACACTAAAAGCTAAAACCCTATTGATTTGTGTATGCATTCAGTGCCATTTATTTAAGGAAAGTTCTTTACTTTAAAGGATAAAGTCAAAACGGAAACATACTGAGGAAATTACTATCTTCTACCAATTCGAATATTGACATTTTACTTTTAGTTTCATTTGAGAATTTTTGAAAATATGGAAGTAGGACATGACCGCTAACATTTTTGTGTGGCTTGGTTTTCTTTTCTTTCTAATAACATTTGGCTCTTTTGAAAGGGTGCAGCATAAGTTCTAAATTAAGTTATTACTTTTGGTTTCTAAGTTCTCATAATATTAAAGCAGCTAAAACACTGGTTACAAACTTAACGAAAATGAAAATTTTACACACCTTTTATTTGTCTATTACGTTTGCTACAAAAGTAAGTATTACAAAAATGTTCACTCACCTTTTTCAACTGCAAATTTTTGATCCGATGATAAGAACATGAAAATAGAAAAAATAAAACATTTTATTACAAATCGATCATAATTTTTTTTATTGAATTGAAAGTAAGCAGTTGAATAGAAAAAGAAGATTTACTTTGATGGGAGTAGAATATTGCAAAACATGATAAACATGATCATGAAGTTTTTATTGAGAAGGAAATCTTCGACTATCTATTTGATCTATTTATATCGATTTAAATCTTCTACGTTAATCACAATGGTGCCTTCTTTATTTACTCAAGCTTACTAATTGACTTTTATTTAATTATTTTAAACTTGCTATCTCCACTAACTAATTCACATCACTACACTTAATTTAATACAAGCTCACTTAATAATGAATTTTACACTTAGAAAGTCCATACGATTGGCAATATAATACTGCTGAACATTGGCACTTGATCGCATTTACTTTTCTGAGTGCTTACATAGCAATCAACAAACAACAAATCATTTGCTATGTCTCAAGTATACTTAAGAAGCAATTATGGGACTAAAACACGTTTAAATGGGCTTCTAAGTGAGTGAATAAAGTGTTTTCCAAATTGATTATTGCAAAACTATGTACAGTGAGTACAAAGCCAGGTAATCACAAATATGGTCGGTAATATGTCTAATTTGTGCGAGTTACAATATATGAACAACGTATTTAGGTAAAATAAAGCAGGATTAAAATGTACCCACAAAAAAATGGAAGTTTGTAAACTATTTACAAAATTATGGTAAGCGCCTATGAGATCAATTTTAGCTTTGTCCGCATTCTCAAGTTTACATTTAATTTATTTAGTAAAGTAAGCTAAATTATTTAAACGAACAATAAAACAACTTTCGGCCACTTAGTAGAATTCGGAGATTTCCATATTTTTATTTATTTTAAATTAAAACGTTAATTTACTTTTTATTTGGACCAAACCATCGTATAGATTAAAAGCTTTGTATATACCAAGTTGCACCCTTAGGGGTGACACAGTTGACCTAGTCCAAACACCTATTGGCCTCAATAAATAATTAGTTGTTATTTTATTTGCATTTTGTTGTTTTATTATCTTTCCTAAAGATAAAATTTGGCATTTGCTTGTGATCCGATTAACAAAATCTTCCGCGCATATATATACTCATTTAATGACTGCGTAAACTATGTATTAATTATGTACGTAATCAGTAGTAACCAATCTCAACTAAATAGCTAATTACTAAGTGGTTATTTCACTTTTTTTAACTTCAATTCTATTATTATTAATGCAAGATTATAGAATCGTAATTAACTGTTATTAGATATACGACTGAGAATTCATAGGTATCTGATTCTAAATTAATGTAATTTAAATTTTATTTCACCACTCAATACATAGAATTATAAGATTTAATAATTTAAACTTCTTCTTCTTCTTGACTGGCGTAGACACCGCTTACGCGGTTATAGCCGAGTCCAAAACAGCGCGCCACGCATCCCTCCTTCTGGCAGTTTGGCGCCAATTGGTAATTCCAAGCGAAGCCAGGTCCCTCTCCACCTGGTCCTTCCATCGGAGTGGAGGTCTCCCTCTTCCTCTGCTTCCACCAGCGGGTACTGCATCGAATACTTTCAGAGCTGGAGCACTTTCATCCATTCGGACAACATGACCTAGCCAGCGTAGCCGCTGTTTTTTTATTCGCTGGACTATGTCTATGTCGTCGAATAACACATACAGCTCATCGTTCCATCGTCTGCGGTATTCGCCGTTGCCAATTCTTAAGGGACCATAAATCTTCCGCAAAACCTTTCTCTCGAAAACTCCTAGTGCCGTCTCATCGGATGTTGACATCGTCCACGCTTCTGCACCGTAAAGTAGGACGGGAATGGTGAGAGACTTGTAGAGTTTGGGTTTTGTACGTCGAGAGAGGACTTTACTTTTCAGTTGCCTACTTAGTCCATAGTAGCACCTGTTGGCAAGAGTGATTCTGCGTTGGATTTCCAGGCTGACATTGTTATTGGTGTTAATGCTGGTTCCCAGGTAGACGAAATTATCTACAACTTCAAAGTTATGACTGTCAACAGTGACGTGGGAGCCAAGACGCGAATGCGCTGACTGTTTGTTTGACGACAGGAGATATTTCGTCTTGTCCTCGTTCACCACCAGACCCATACGCTTCGCTTCCTTATCCAGTCTGGAGAAAGCAGAACTAACGGCGCGGGTGTTGTTTCCGATGATATCGATATCATCGGCGTACGCCAGTAGCTGTACACTCTTATAGAAGATTGTACCTTCTCGGTTTAGCTCTGCAGCTCGTATTATTTTCTCCAGCATCAGGTTAAAGAAGTCGCACGATAGTGAGTCACCTCGTCTGGTATCGAACGGCTCGGAGAGGTCCTTCCCGATCCTGACGGAGCTTTTGGTGTTGCTCAACGTCAGCTTACACAGCCGTATTAGTTTTGCGGGGATACCAAATTCAGACATCGCGGCATAAAGGCAGCT
This sequence comes from Zeugodacus tau, assembly GCA_031772095.1. NCBI lineage: Eukaryota > Metazoa > Arthropoda > Insecta > Diptera > Tephritidae > Zeugodacus > Zeugodacus tau. The sequence continues at coordinate 45,009,238 of CM062650.1, forward strand.
CCTTTTCGTGCTGTCGAAAGCAGCTTTAAAGTCGACAAAGAGATGGTGTGTGTCGATCCTATTTTCACGGGTCTTCTCCAAAATTTGGCGCATGGTGAATATCTGGTCTGTTGTTGATTTTCCAGGTCTAAAGCCACACTGATAAGGTCCAATCAGTTTGTTGACGGTGGGCTTTAGTCTTTCACACAATACGCTCGACAGAACCTTATACGCGATGTTGAGGAGGCTTATCCCACGGTAATTGGCGCAAATTGTGGGGTCTCCCTTTTTGTGTATTGGGCAGAGTACACTGAGATTCCAATCGTCAAGCATGCTTTCTTCCGACCATATTCAGCAAAGAAGCTGATGCAAGCACCTTATCAGCTCTTCGCCGCCGTATTTGAATAGCTCGGCCGGTAATCCATAATTTAAACGTTATTCATTAATTCGTCTACTAATAACATTTCAATATCTATGGCATACAAATCATTGAATATAATAAAAAATACAAACACATCCCTCAAACGTAAACATAAAGTCACAAGTACGTGTGCGCGTAGGCTTAAATCTTTAAGCTAGCATTAAAGTTCAAAAAGTCTTCACAGTTCGTTACACTGCTGCAAGGGTAATGTGAGACAAACAATAACAACAACATAAAGTATGCAGTCACACGAATCGTTTTAACAGAGTAAATACAAATATATGTATGCACGTAGTATGTATTTATGTGTGAAACGCGCCAACGTACATCAACGTTTTCATTACTTTCTGTTATCAACATATTTTCATGACTCAGTTCGGTTAACTTTACAAATAAAGGAGGCAATAATACACACTCTTCTGGATAGTTATGAACGCTCCCACCGATTCATATGTGACTGAATGTTCATACACGTGAGCAGTACAATATTTTAAAGTAGTCGAAAGTAGATTTTTCATTTTATACATCCTTTTTACTCGTACTTATGCACTATATGTGGATGCACTGTATAAGTGTTTTCCAATGTGATTGCTTTTGTGGGTGATGCGCTTGAGTGTGTGAGGTAAAGGTAAAGCCATTATTTTTTGTCTCAACAAAATTGCCTCTCATGTTTACTGTGTCAATTTTACGCTTCATTCCAGCGCAGTGCCACATAGAGCAGCCTTTCCCTTAGTCCCTTAGTTTAAAAGAAATTATTTTGGTTAACGAGTATCCGAGTTTATTTTCAATGATAGGATGGGAGACGAATCGAGCGTACATTCTGCGGGCTTACGCATTTATGAAACTCATTGCTATTGCGTTTATTCACGTGATTGTCAATTTTCTAGTTCCGCTATTTCATACTCAAGAGTTTTTTCTCAATGCTCAATTTCAATTAAAGTTTCGTGCGCTCTACACTATAAATACCTAAACCACATTAATTGCACTATTTAGGAAAGAACACGACATTTCTGATGAAATTCTGTACATGATCGAGATTTTAATATTGCTGGTAATAATTTAAAAAAATGGCAACATAATCGTATTGGTTTTGGCTTCTGTTCTTAGAATATTAAATTCTAGTAAAATGTAACGAACATACCCACTAATATATCTAATGACCTGAACCACTAGTTTTTAAAATAAACAAAACCTAAGAATTTGTGGAGAATGTACGATACGACAAAATTAAATGATCCATATCCATATGAGTCCAACCACACATAATAATAAAAGAATAAGGCAAAGGTCAAGAACGATAAAGGAGCCGGCCCATCAAATGGGCAATAAGGCCAACAATAAGTGTCGATGAGCCAGTGCTGTGCGCAAACAAGTCAAATGCTTAAGTGAATTACGTAATATTATAAATCTTTGTCAACAATGAAAGTGTACGGACAAAATGGAAATGTGCATTTGTGTGGACAATAAACAATATATGGTTTGTGTTGGATTGAGGACATCGTTAGGTCCGATATCGATAACAAAAGAGCGTAAAATATGCACAAAGTGAAATACTACACATACTTATGTATATACAAGTATTCCTACTAAAGAATAGTAAATAACAAGAGCTTTTATAGTGAACCGGTTGTGCCCTTTATCTTTTCCACTGGCCTTTGCTATCCCAAGTCATCATTGTTATAGCGCCCACATTCAAGTTTAATGCGTGTATGACCTTCAACTTAAGAAGTGGCTACGCATTTACTTTTCCTTTCACATTATTTGTTGCCACTTACAGTCGACTGATATAAATTTCAAGTTTCGCCAAATACCTAAGCAGCTTTTTGAAATCCCATATTGGTAGCAGTACACTAACTAAGGGACAGAATAGTAACCCTTTTTGTTATTGCCGTCTATGCAATATAAACGAAAAACAATGCTATTAAAGACAATGCAATCAATAAATGATATTGTAATTTTCTATAAACTAATCACTCTCACTAAAAATATAAAGGGTGATTTTTTTGAGGTTAGGATTTTCATGCATTAGTATTTGACAGATCACGTGGGATTTCAGACATGGTGTCAAAGAGAAAGATGCTCAGTATGCTTTGACATTTCATCATGAATAGACTTACTAACGAGCAACGCTTGCAAATCATTGAATTTTATTACCAAAATCAGTGTTCGGTTCGAAATTTTTTTATCGACAAATTTTGTTCAGCGATGAGGCTCATTTCTGGTTGAATGGCTACGTAAATAAGCAAAATTGCCGCATTTGGGGTGAAGAGCAACCAGAAGCCGTTCAAGAACTGCCCATGCATCCCGAAAAATGCACTGTTTGGTGTGGTTTGTACGCTGGTGGAATCATTGGACCGTATTTTTTCAAAGATGCTGTTGGACGCAACGTTACGGTGAATGGCGATCGCTATCGTTCGATGCTAACAAACTTTTTGTTGCCAAAATGGAAGAACTGAACTTGGTTGACATGTGGTTTCAACAAGATGGCGCTACATGCCACACAGCTCGCGATTCTATGGCCATTTTGAGGGAAAACTTCGGAGAACAATTCATCTCAAGAAATGGACCCGTAAGTTGGCCACCAAGATCATGCGATTTAACGCCTTTAGACTATTTTTTGTGGGGCTACGTCAAGTCTAAAGTCTACAGAAATAAGCCAGCAACTATTCCAGCTTTGGAAGACAACATTTCCGAAGAAATTCGGGCTATTCCGGCCGAAATGCTCGAAAAAGTTGCCCAAAATTGGACTTTCCGAATGGACCACCTAAGACGCAGCCGCGGTCAACATTTAAATGAAATTATCTTCAAAAAGTAAATGTCATGAACCAATCTAACGTTTCAAATAAAGAACCGATGAGATTTTGCAAATTTTATGCGTTTTTTTTTTTAAAAAGTTATCAAGCTCTTAAAAAATCACCCTTTATATCCTTTTGCTATTCGGTGTTTTGGAAAATCCTTTGAATTAGTCACTTTAAATATTACACTTCCTAGAAAGACTTTTCAGGTGGAAAATTTAAATGCCTCCCAATGAATTTTGACAACAACGCGCATAAATTTAAAAGCACCGACAAAAGGAACGGAAGAAAATGTTCGTATTGTAAGACTTCACCACTTTTCAAAATAGCTCTACAGCCAACGTGCAAACCCCAAAGTTTGCTTACAAACAAGTTATGCAATACGAATATGCAAACAGTTGTGGAGGGGGGTTTCTTTTGTGTAACGAAAGTAAACAAACTTTCGCTGCTATGAAAAGAATTTGCGCACCGCCACCTCAAAGCAAACAAATAGCACAATGCGTGTATGAAATGGGTTTTTAGACAAAATATATGGCTTGTAAAATATGGCACTTGCAATATCATTTATCGGTACACATTGCCTGATTTTTCAAATTGTTTGAACCCCATTGTATAATTATTCTCTCCGAATACATATGTAGAAACGAGTATATCTGTTGAGGTCAATAAATTTACTAAAAGGCATAGTTACCTAAATTTAAACGCGACATTATGGAAACACACTTTATCCTTACTATGTCTCTCTCCAACTGGTTATAATTGAATTTTATAGTTATCGAGTTAGAGAAGTTTCACTGTACTTTCACACATTTTTTCAACAATTACATAGGGGAGTATGGCTATGTTGGTCATGGTAACCCTCAATGTAATTGTCGATTGCTAATGTAATGAGTAACATTGTGAAGACTGCCTGTAGTTTTCATTTCTTGGCATTCAAAGCTGCAGTTGCCAGTTTAATATTATGTCCCGCTCATATTTTTCTTTCACTGCTTTTTTCGCAATATCAAATTTTGTATACTATTCTAAATGTACAGTAATTTGAATTGATTGAAACGATTGAACAAAGAACTTAAAATAATAAAATGATAGGAAATGATTATATTAATTAATAAAATAATCCAAATGTTAGTCACAGCGTATGAGTAATATTATAAATATAAAGGGTGATTTTTTAAGAGCTTGATAACTTTAAAAAAAAAAAAAACGCATAAAATTTGCAAAATCTCATCGGTTCTTTATTTGAAACGTTAGATTGGTTCATGACATTTACTTTTTGAAGATAATTTTATTTAAATGTTGACCGCGGCTGCGTCTTAGGTGGTCCATTCGGAAAGTCCAATTTTGGGCAACTTTTTCGAGCATTTCGGCCGGAATAGCCCGAATTTCTTCGGAAATGTTGTCTTCCAAAGCTGGAATAGTTGCTGGCTTATTTCTGTAGACTTTAGACTTGACGTAGCCCCACAAAAAATAGTCTAAAGGCGTTAAATCGCATGATCTTGGTGGCCAACTTACGGGTCCATTTCTTGAGATGAATTGTTCTCCGAAGTTTTCCCTCAAAATGGCCATAGAATCGCGAGCTGTGTGGCATGTAGCGCCATCTTGTTGAAACCACATGTCAACCAAGTTCAGTTCTTCCATTTTTGGCAACAAAAAGTTTGTTAGCATCGAACGATAGCGGTCGCCATTCACCGTAACGTTGCGTCCAACAGCATCTTTGAAAAAATACGGTCCAATGATTCCACCAGCGTACAAACCACACCAAACAGTGCATTTTTCGGGATGCATGGGCAGTTCTTGAACGGCTTCTGGTTGCTCTTCACCCCAAATGCGGCAATTTTGCTTATTTACGTAGCCATTCAACCAGAAATGAGCCTCATCGCTGAACAAAATTTGTCGATAAAAATTTTCGAACCGAACACTGATTTTGGTAATAAAATTCAATGATTTGCAAGCGTTGCTCGTTAGTAAGTCTATTCATGATGAAATGTCAAAGCATACTGAGCATCTTTCTCTTTGACACCATGTCTGAAATCCCACGTGATCTGTCAAATACTAATGCATGAAAATCCTAACCTCAAAAAAATCACCCGTTAGAACAATATTTTTTGTTCAATATTTTACTTTTTCAAAGCAAAAGAGTATGCGTATGCTTAAATTGTGAAATAGCCAACAATTGTAGACACATTTGTGATACGTAATAGGAATTAAAAAATGGTCTTCCCACAAAAGCAGTCTGACGCTACAGCATAGATTGGCGTTTATGTATGCCGTCAACGTAGCTTGCAGCAAATGGTGGCATTTAATTGCTTTCGAAACGATAAGGATACCATTTATTTGATTTCCACATGCAATGCATGACACTGCAATACTCCTTTTATACGTGTATATAAGCGTATGCAATATATGGATGTATGTGCCTATCTATACATTCAATGTCTGGAGGAAAAATGCAGATGTGAAAACTCTTTAATATTTTCTAGTGCTAATTCTATGAAAACTTGTGATGATTCTAAGAAAATTTTCAAATCTATATTTCTTCTTCATATTCTTATAATTTACATCAAAAGCGATACATCCACCATGCACAATTCTGATTTTTTTTTGCCTATTTCTGAGCGGGAAATGCCATAGTGTCGAATCTTCGAATAGGAAAATGACCGAAAAGACACGTCTAAATATGCCAAATCTTGTTTTTAAGCCAATATTGTGAATGTTATGGAATGGCTCTAGATCTAAATCCTATTGAAAACTTGTAAAATCTGATTAACAGGCGCATAGAAAGGACTAACATTGAAAATTACGTTGAACTTCTTAATAGACTTCAAGGAGCCTGAAAATCGATTCCGATGAAAATTTTTGACAACTTAATTGGCTCAATGCCAAGGAAATATCGTGAATTGATGAAAAATCATTGTAATTGCAACAAAATATTAGCAGAACATATTTTTTAATTTTGTTTCTAAAAAGTTGCATATGTTTTGTCCACGTAATTTTATAGATGAAATCAATATCGTACCTGTATTTTTTTTAAATAATAAAAATATTTGTTTTTATAAACGTTAAATAATAGTAAAAACATCAAATTAAAATAATTTCATTTTCAATCAACAGTCTGCAAAGTTTAATCGTAAGATATATATACTTTTTCTAAAATGGTGTTCCAGTTGCATATGATTTGGCCACCACTGTAGCTGATAAGACTGGACAACATCTACTGTCAGAAAGATTAACTGTCGTCTTCTGGTCTGTTATTATGGTACGCTTTCTCTAAGTGAAGTCACAGTGGCTTTTCGTGCACGCAACATGTTGCAATAGTTGATGGATTGTTGCCATTATGGACACATGTTTCTATGTATATACATAAACATGACTAAATTATTAAGAAGTATTTTACTAATATATTTCTGCAATAACTTCCGACAAATGCGTAGTAACTAATACTAAATCCGAAACATGAACACCTTGGCAAAGCAACACTACAGATTAGCTGACAAACTAATTAAAATCCACTTGCATCCCAAGTCACTAAAAGTCAATTACCTTTTCGCCACTTGTTGCTAACTAAAATCTATCGATGTAAATCAGCAACTCAGTAACTCACCGCACACCCGATGATGTTTACACAACTTGACAGAGAATCCAATTTCGGATGCAAAACAAATTTGGCATGCAACAAGTAGAATACTCGGAAGCTGTCACGTCTAGGTGTTCAACATGTATATATACATATGCACTGTAGCTTTTTGAGAAGTTGTTATTGGCTGTATATATATGTACATATGCATCTATAACATTCTTGTAACCTCAGAGAAGTAAGTGTGTTAAAAGGAACCTTGAGACGAATTGCAAGATACCCAAGGAGCATACCCATAAACCAATGTAAATATAGGATATATACTACACATTCACATTTATGCAATATTTTTGGCATTTAAATTGTGAGCTGTCAGTTATTGTGAAATGCGGGTGTTTTTCACGATCACTTAAACTTTGGAATCCACACACTGCATGCATTTACATACAGCTTGGATGTGCTGTCGTTTTAACTAGTTGAAGATTGGCGGAGTAAGAGCACAACAATATAAAATCGCTTAACTGAATATATGTATGTGGATGAAAATATACATATATCTCAAATGCATTACAATCAGTAGTATGTTATTTTGTCAAAACAAGTGGTATTAATGTCATATATAGCAAGCGATAATGAAAATGAATTGAAATTGTGTCGACCACTATCCACATGCCTGTCGACATAGCTGGCTTTCATGCACTAATTTAAGATGAATTTTAATCGACCAATCTGGTATATTGGCTACAGCACGTGTTCTCTTACCTGCATTAATCACACAACAGCAAGTCGAAATTAGCCAGTGAAGGCCGCTAACATTTTTGACATTTTTATGGTTATATATGTAAGCTGATATTAAACAGGTTTGACAACTTGAAGCAGAAAATTGAAATTGTTACTATAAATGAAATTGTTACTATAAATAGTTGAATGAATTATAAATGAAATTTAATTAAAAAATGTTATTGTTTAAGTTTAATTTGATATGAGCAACTACGCCCACATCATCGAGAAAAGCGCGTCCAATAGTTGCGATTATTTTCCTATACAGACCCTTACATCCACATAGAAGGTGTGTAATCGTTTCTTCTTCTTCTTCTTCTTCTTGGCAGCTTCTACAATAATCATTGAAAGGTATCCACAATCTGTTGGCGTATCTCCCAATCAGACAGTGTCCCGTTGACACCCCTACAAGGGTTCTTGTTTCATTCCTCTTCTGCAAAGCCATTAAAGGCATAAAATTTTACAATATGCCTTTCAACAGTCAATGGCAAAAACGACGCACAATACTGAACATATATATATATGAGTAAATACATGCTCATAAAAAAGTTGGGAGGATTCAAAGAAATATACACAAAATAGCCAATTAATTGAGTGCCAAATATGTAAATGAATTTAAATAAAAGCTTATTTGGGAATACTTTGGACATTTCAAACATGCACTCTAAGAAAGGTTAATATTCTCACAATATCTAAAAGTCTACGTTCATAGCACATGCTTATATATACATATATATGCAGTTATAGAGAAAATTCGTTAAGTGAATAAAGTACGCAAAGTAGAAGAAAAAACCCAAGGAGTGTACCGTGTGCCATATTAAGGTGTCCAAATTGGCCATGAAATAATTTTGCATACTATAACTACAGCATAACGGAGGCCAGTTATTACAAACCGGTACGCGTTAAGTACTCAATTATTTTCATACAAAGTATACACACACTGTCTGCTGTGTAAATTACGTATACGCAACGGTGAACAATATTCAACTGCAACGCAGCGGAGTATAATACGTAAAGGCTGATAATAAGGAAATTGCTTAACGCATATGTTCATATGACTACTTCAAATATGTTTATAGCAAAAATAACAGACCTACATACATATTGCGAAAAGAAATTAATGACAGTCGCCGACTAGCATTGTCTTGCTTTTATTTCCTGCCGACCATTATTTACTTTCTCCTCTTTAAATATGAGTTTCGCTATAAAAAGCGAAAATTATTTCTTTTAATAAAATTAACATCGCTACTGGGTTGCTTATATGTTTTATATGCAGAATATACAAAGGAAAGCCTTGAGTTCAGGAAAAAAATTAAATAACAAAAAGCAAAATAAAATGCTGCAAAGAAAATCGCACTAATACTAAAATGTAGGTTATTCAATGTGTGTGTTATGTGAAAAATATGCAAAGACGATTTCGTAATCATTTTCCTTTTATTATATTTATATCTACTCAAATTTGGTATACTCCGTTTAGTTCTTTCCACAAAATTTAATTTGCTCATTCTTGTATGCAATTTTTTTATAAACCAAATTTTTCACTTTGCTTTGCCAAATCTAGAAGCAGCCAAATGGATGAGGATATCAATTCACATATGTGGGATCTTCCTTTGTATGAATTTGAATGAATTTTCACAAAACAATTTTTATCGAAATAGAAATCGAAATATTCCATATGCAAGATTTGAAGAATAAATAAAATGTAGGATTAGATAAAGCTTCTTGCACACAGTAAAAATTAATCTCTACATTTTACATTTTTAGAAGCATCTACAAAATTGTTTGAAATTTGAAAAAACCTGGATCGAAGTGAAAACATACCTGATAGTTGTATCGAGATTATTGTTTGTTACTCTGTTGCGAACTATACTAGTAGTCATTGCCATGAAAGCATCCGAACGATTCATTATATTTGAAATAATAATAAAAATCGAAATAATTTTTTAAACTATATATTTTTACTATTAATATTTTAATTTACATAGAATTTCTCACACTGGCTTTAAAACTATGACACTGACTACAGCAACCACTGTGTATCTATTTATCTTACTAATATATAGCAAATTTCCAGCATAAAAATCTCGTTTCAATAAAAATTGATGTATGTATAATGTGCTGTGTGTGAAACTTAATAAATATAACAACAATAAAGGATCTAACTATTGAAAGTCTAAGAGGAGTGAGTGTATTGGATATCATGAGTTGCGGGTATTTTGAGAAATCGTAATTGACTTCGCGGTATGGAAAACCCCAAAGAAAGTTTATAATTGAATGGATGCGAAATTAGGTTAAAGCTAAACAGCGAAAGAGACTGTAAGTGTAAAATGATGAACCAAATCCAACCGTCAGTAAGCGACGCTATAGGGGGTCGCTCCTAAAGTCCCTGATTTTCCAAAGTACTCCAAATAATTACGAAAGCAATAGTGAAAGCTAACAAGAATGCTGAAAGAAAATAAAAATTAAAAACAGGAAAAAATAGTATTTTAAATAAGCAAGAAACCAAAATGAAAACATCAACCCACGCTTCTTAGTTCATTCGCTAGCCTTTGCTTCGGCATTAAATTTTCAAACCGATTACATAAATTTTTTACGCTGGTGTGTATGTAAGTGCCGTTTTTTTTCTTTTCAGCACATTCAAGGGCCTTTCAATAAATGCCAATAAAAGGCATGCACAGAGGCAAGAGCTGTTACACGCTGAAATCATTAATTAAGTGAATTTCCGCGAAAGACATAAAAACCAATAAGATTGCTTAATTACGAAAAAACTCATACATAATCGAAAGTCATTAAATATTCTCATCCGCATGCTGAACAATATAAATCATTTATTATTTATGAATTTTTAATTTAATAAAATTGCCCTGTAGGCAATAATCGTCAAAAATTAACATATTCCATGAATAAATTATTGAATAGTACGAGCAATATTAATAAGTTTGTCACTACTAGTATCTCTCATCATCAAAAAGTGAAAACCAGAAGTTTAGTGTTTAATGTTGCGACTACTACCTCATGAAAATGTAATCAAACTTGACCCTCCAAATTACACACAAAATAATTTTACATGTGTCCTCAAAATATAATCAACACTATCTCCCATAAAATGAAAGACAACGTGAACCCTCGTACTGAAACTAAATCCGACCCCAAAGATTTTAACAAACATCACATAACAAAACCTACAAAAATATAAACACAAACCAGACCACGTGACCCCCCAAACTGCAAACCCCAATCACGTGACATTTGTATGTAATTGGTACCACAACCACGTGTCTTTCCAAAAACCTTTACACGTGACCGCTCAAAATGTAAACAAATCCGGGGTCAATGACCTTTGGCTGAGGTCAATGAACTTTGGACGGGGTTTGTTTACATTTTGACCGCCGGTCAATGACCTTTGGTCGGGGTTTGTTTACATTTTGCCTGAGGTCAGTGACCTTTGGCCCGGGTTTGTTTACATTTTGGTAGAGGTCAATGAACCTTGGGAGGGGTTTCTTTACATTTTGACCGAAGTCAATGACTTTTGGTCGGCGGTTGTTTACATTTTGGTCGTGGTCAATGACTTTGGTCGGGGTTTGTTTACACTTTGGTTGAGGTCAATGACCTTTGGCCGGGGTTTATTTACGTTTTAGTTTGAGTTTATGATTTTTGGCCGAGGTTTGTTTACATTTGAATCAAGGTCGAGTGTGTTTTTATTTTAGGTTTCGCGTGGGCCTGAAATATCATAAAATTAAAAAAAATTCCAAAAATGCAGTAAAAATAAGACTTGGCTTATTTCTATAGTAGATTCTTTAAGCTTCCGTTTGATATAATTTTAGGTCCCGTAGCTTTAATTTCCACCGAATTATGGTCAATGGAGCACAGAAATTAAAATTATGTATTTTCAATACTACTACAATTTTGACTACTTTCGTGAAAGGGAACAAATGCTAAAATTATAAGCTTTATAAACAATAAGCGACAAGCTTTTTAACACTGAAAATTTTATAAAGATAATGGAAAAACTGAGTATTTTATTGCATTTTGTATGAAAGATATTGGTCAGTCTATATTTAGAAATTGTTGATTTTTTCGAAATTTTGGTTTCAAATCAATTCATGTGAAAATAAACAACTGTTGTGCGAATAACGAAGCCCTATTTTTTTATTAGTATTTTCGAATATATTATGTTTGTTAGTTAGTTTCTGTTTAGGAAAAATAAAGTATAAAAGAAAATAATTTGAAAGTTGTAAACTTTTATAAAATTGTCAATTCTGTATCGAAATTTTCAGTGTGATATCACATATAATTCAAAAAAGATTAAACTTTATCTATGGGAACTAACCTGATCAATAGCTACTCTGACAACACTTACGAAGATAGATACCAAACCAGCAAGGATGTAAAAACCAGTTTTAAAAGGAGAAATCAATATTAGAAAACATAAAATAATTTAAACAACATAAATTTAATTAAAATTTTAAATCTAAAACGATAAAATTCATAACTTCAATAAAAATGTTATATTAACTTATTACTTTAATTGTCTATCAATTTAGAGGTGTCAACAAATTAATTGAATTGATTGATACAATTTAATGAAAAGAAATTTACCTGGATGATAAAGTGCTTCCGGATTTATTGTCAACTACATTCATATGAATGTTTTGTATTTATATAAAATCAGAAATATAAGTTTATATAAAAATGCAACAAATTACATCTAATGGCAGTTTATAATTACTATTATTAAGAAAATTAATAATTTATATAACAAATAGCTGGTTGTTATTTCAATCTCTAACAGAACTGAACTTTTTTTTTTCTTTTTTACATTATTTCATTTCAAACAATGACATTCATAAACACTTGGATTATATTATTCAAATCAAAAGGCTGGAGTGCAGCCACGCGAATGAGACATTTATACAGCTCCTGTTGGCGTAACTGCTATAAAGCGTGGATCTGTAAGATGAATATAAGAAATGGATGCTTTCTGCGACGGGACATACATACAGTGGGGAGCAAAACCGTCAACATGTTTACTGAATGCGACTAAAGGTCCTTATATATTTTTTTCTACTAGCAGTATCGGCAACATTTATACACCAAAATAAAGATAATAATTCAATTTATTAAAAATAGAAAACAGAACAGCTTTTTTTTATTCTTGAACGAAAATATACGATAAATTCCATTTACAAGTCATTTTGACAGTTTTGCACCACTGTATAAGTATGCCATGAAAGTCCCGCTATATTTACCGGAATGGCTGGGTTCGGTAATTCAATGGAAGTTCTGAGTAGAGACGGAGTTAACAATTTATATTAGTAACGTTTTGTCTGTCGTGGCGATTACTAAAAATTTTTCCAGGGGTTTTTTGTGAACCAAAAAAAAAAATGCGAAAGTTACTGCGAGACGTCGAAGATAAAGTTATTGTTTTAATTAAGAACGGCTATTCAGCTAGGAAAATTGCTGAAAAGTTAAATATAAGTCGACAAACGGTAATAAATGTGAAGAAAAGACAAAATATTGTCCAAGTTGTAAACGCTGGAGGCCGCCCGATGGTGATGTCCGTGCTGTTGAGCGATTATTACGCAAAAATGAATGTAGGACTCCTCGAGAAGCTGCTGCTAAGTTAGAACTTCAAGCGAACTTTAAATAAAATTGGTATGGTTGCTGCGGTTAAACAAAAAAAACCTGCTTTATCTGAACGAAATGTTAAAGCTAGACTTCATTTTTGCCGAGAACGGAAAGATTGGACAATTGAGGACTGGAAAAGGGTTATATGGTCAGATGAGACGAAAATTAACAGGTATCAATCTGATGGTAAGGCATATTTTTGGCATCGTCCGCAAGAAAAGCTTCAGCGTGGACAGGTAAAGCAAACTGTCAAATTCGGTGGCGGAAGTTTGATGATTTGGGGTTGCTTCACGTGGTGGCATATTGGTCCTTTGTTTAGAATAAGTGGAATAATGAATAAGGAGATATATCTGCATATTCTAAATTCACAGTTGCCTGACTTCGTGGACGAATGTGCCTATCCAGCGGAGGAAATAATTTTTCAACAAGATGGCGACCCGAAACATACGGCGAAAATTGTCCAAGAATGGCTCCAAAATCAAAGTTTTAAAACTTTCAAATGGCCAGCACAAAGTCCCGACCTTAACCCGATAGAAAATCTGTGGGCATACGTTAGGCAGCAGCTGGCTAAGTATCGAAATCCGCCTTCCAACATGGACGAACTGTGGAGTCGGGTACAGACGGAGTGGAGAAATATACCCCACTCAATTATTGAAAACTTGGTTGAAAGTATGCCCAGACGCATAAAAAGCGTAATAAAAAATAAAGGTCTATGGACAAAGTACTAAGCCCTGTGAAGAACTTAGGTCTAAGTGTATAAGTGCAAAACTGTCAAAATGACTTGTAAATGGAATTTATCGTATATTTTCGTTCAAGAATAAAAAAAAGCTGTTCTGTTTTCTATTTTTAATAAATTGAATTATTATCTTTATTTTGGTGTATAAATGTTGCCGATACTGCTAGTAGAAAAAAAGATATAAGGACCTTTAGTCGCATTCAGTAAACATGCTGACGGTTTTGCTCCCCACTGTATTTGTGTTATCTTAATAAGATATTGTAAAATATAATAAAAATAAATTACAACTTTCAATGGAAATACCAACATATCCGAAACATATACAGCTGAATTTCAACAAGTTAAATTACCAAAATATAAGAAGAGGAAAGTAAAGAGCTTCAAGTGCTTGCCTGAGGAGGCAAATTGAGCCAAGCAACAACGAAAGTTTATATGACGGAGTGCGCTAACAAATTCTGTGACATGAGACCTGTCACATGACGGCATTGAATAGGAAGCACTTTATGCATTACAGAAACCTAACAATTTAACCTCTAAATGATATCAAATGGTAAGAGTATCAGCTGGTTGTTTGAAAAAAGACAGTTAGTTGAATGGTAGGGATTGTAGTTGAATGCACTGTTGGAAAGTTATAATAAAATTAAATTATGTTCATTATAATATTCAATTCCACATGCTTTCTGTATTATCGAACAATTAAGGTTAACTGGGTTACACGTTTTAGAAAGCTTTCCCTGATATCCCTTTCTGCATATTAAAATCATATTATTATCTTTCGCTTGAATACTATACGATAAGTATAATTTTTTTGTTTGTGTGAGCCAATAAAAGCGAGGCGTGCCAAAATTTTGCAAAGTGGACTAATAAAAGCAAAAAAAGTATGGAGTGGTGAAATGAGTACTTTGTGTTTACTGAAATTCAATGAGAGATTGGATAAACCTTGACAATTTATTACTAAAAAAATCCTATCAAACTTCATGTTTAATTAAAAATTGGCTTTGATGCTATTCCCCCTAAATTTCTCAATCAACATTTACAAGAATTTAACTAATATATAAACAAAATTTTAGTTTAAAGTAACAAAGCTATCAGTAAAAGGCTTCCGAGAAGAGCGGGAGCCTGCCTTCAGTAAACACTCCTTAATAGTGCAATGCTTTTACAGTTTCCTTTGCAGCAATTAAAAGTTTTCCGCTTGATAAAGTACCCAACATGAAAGTTAAGATTGCATTTTCTTTACGAGGCAACCATGTGCGATAAACTTTAATTTTCGTATTACGAAAATTTATTGCACAAGTAATATATGATATGCCAATGTGATATTCATTGAAAAACTTGCTCAAATTTGAAATCTTTCGAAATAATTCACGTGATTTAAAGCGCGTAAATATTATTTGAAAAAATTGGTCACCCCCATTGAATCGAAGGATCTAAATTATTTTATTGTTTCTATGAACTGATAAGATATGTGATATAATATGCCAAAGAAATTTTTCATATCAAATTATTTATAATCACAACTGACGACCCTTATCAAATGCAAGAGCATTTTAGAAAAGATATTCAAAAAATTTAAGGTCATACAGCTATTTATAGTATACTAAGTTTTAGTTAGCCGTAATCGATTTGAGCAGAAAATCTCTTTGAAAATTCTGAAACCCTTAGTTCACTGACAAACATTAAACACTTTAGCAAGTATAAACAAATATCTACATACATACGATGTTTACTTCTTCATACATTCACCTTCAAACAAATACTTTCACTTCCCCTATGTGCATGCTTTAGCTTGACTGCTTTGAAAAGCTCCCTTTATGAGAAAGGTACGATAAATGAATACATAAATAAGGAGCAGCAGCCACTATAACAATATGATACGTATTCATTTACCTTTCGAAAAATATGGTATGGAAATTGGTTTGAGTATGCAATTTCCATACACTTATGAGCAGTTTATTTTAAATTAGCACAACAAAAAAGTTAAAAAATCATAAGGTCATAATTTGTGATCCACATAATATCTCCGAAGTGACGTAAATTATATTTAATGGATGAAAAGGCGTTGTGTGTTTTTTAAACTCTCGTAAACTCGAGCAATATATTACTAGGCACAAACAAATGGCAAATGGTCAAGGCGTCGCCAACTTTTGCTCAGAATCCATAGAGAACAAATGAAGATATCGGAATACAACTTTACACTAATATTATATTGGAGGTGTAGCATCTCTCATCTAAAACCTGTCGAAATCGAACTATAATTTTTCTACGTCAAAGTCACCGAACATGAAAACCTTCGTGCCTATAGATAATTATTTTACTGAAAAATGATTATGAGAAAGACGAAAAGAATTTGAATTTAAAGTATTTTACTGTGTTATGCTAAAAAAACCACATGTAACCTCTACAATCAAACGGCTTTAATCAGATAAAGGTCATAGTAGCCATCTGCCTGACTAGGTTTTTGGGTATATAAATGTTTGGAATTGAAGAGAATAAATATATGGATGGTCTCTGGAACAAGCTTTGAGAAAAATACCCTCAGAATTTGGTGGCAATAAATAGCAAAGTAACTTTAGCCACAATGCATCCACATAATTCGTATTTATATGCGCATTGCTGGATACACAGTGAAATATTTATGTACGTATCTTGCAACAAATAACACATAAACGTGTTTATCCCGCGTTAGAAATCAACACGAGCGGAGGCTTAATATGTAATTCACATATACATAATTCTATCTAGCGCGCTCGAATACCCCCACAGGCATCATTTCACCATCTTGTTATTTTAAACCACTGTTGACGTGAGTGCTTTACTGTTGGAATGAGAATTTTATCCACAGGCGATTTCCCGAAAATCCAATAAATAAATCCATGTTTAGATTGTGAAGTGTGTACATGTTGGGGATGCTTTGCGCTACATCGAACAAATAATAAATTTTTGACGATATTTCAACAAATTCCTGTTAAATATTCGAATTTTATTTTTTTTACTATACTGAAAAATTCAAATTCCAACTTTAATTTTTTGTCTTTTAACCCAAAAATTTAATTTTAATGGAATAGAAATGTATGTATCTATGATATAATGAAAAGGAAAAAATAAAAAAGTCCAATTGAACATCATTTATATTCACCTTATGTTAAAACACAAATACTTTTATTTAATGGAAAATAATGGAATTTGATGGAATTTGTCTCCTCAGTTATAAAGTGTATTAAAACATTCTTAAGATATTGAAACAGGAATCAATTCAGTAGCATGATCAACATAATTTAAAACAAGAGAATAATTTAAAACAACAATATTTAAACATCAATACGCATTTGACATCAATTTATATTTTATTTATATATATATATATATATATATTTGGCGTAGGAACCGCTTTAAGCGATTATAGCCGAATCCACCAGAGCGCGCCACTCATTCCTCCTTTTTGCTTTTTGGCGCCAACTGGAAACACCAAGTGAAGCCAGGTCACTTTGCACTTGGTCTTTCCACCGGAGTGGAGGTCGTCCTCTTCCGCGGCTTCCTCCAGCGGGTACTGCATCGAATACTTTCAGAGCTGGAGTGTTTTCTTCCATCCGTACAACATGACCTAGCCAGCGTAGCCGCTGTCTTTTTATTCGCTGAACTATGTCAATGTCGTCGTATAAATCGTACAGCTCATCGTTCCATCGTCTGCGGTATTCGCCGTTGCCAATGTTCAGAGGACCATAAATCTTGCGCAAAACCTTTCTCTCGAAAACCCCAAGAGTCGTCTCATCGGATGTTTGTCATCGTCCACGCTTCAGCGCCATACATCAGGACGGGAATAATGAGCGACTTATAGAGTTTGATTTTGGTTCGTCGAGAGAGGACTTTACTTTTCAATTGCCTACTCAGTCCAAAGTAGCACCTGTTGGCAAGAGTGATTCTGCGTTGGATTTCAAGGCTGACATTGTTGGTGTTGTTAATGCTGGTTCCCAGATAAACGAAATTATCTACAACTTCAAAGTTATGACTGTCAACAGTGACGTGGGAGCCAAGACGCGAGTGCGCTGACTGTTTGTTTGATGACAGGAGATATTTCGTATTGTCCTCATTCACCACCAGACCCATACGCATCGCTTCTTTATCCCGTCTGGAAAACGCAGAACAAACGGCGCGGGTGTTGCTTCCGATGATATCAATATCATCGGCGTACGCCAGGAGCTGTACACTCTTGTAAAAGATTGTACCCTCTCTATTTAGCTCTGCTGCTCGTATTATTTTTTCCAGCAATAGATTGAAGAAGTCGCACGATAGTGAGTCACCCTGTCTGAAGCCTCGTTTGGTATCGAACGGCTCGGAGAGGTCCTTCCCGATCCTGACGGAGCTTTTGGTGTTGCTCAACGTCAACTTACACAGCCGTATTAGTTTTGCGGGGATACCAAATTCAGACATCGCGGCATAAAGGCAGCTCCTTTTCGTGCTATCGAAGGCAGCTTTAAAATCGATAAAAAGATGGTGAGTATCGATTCTTCTCTCTCGGGTCTTTTCCAAGATTTGGCGCATGGTGAATATCTGGTCCATTGTAGATTTTCCAGGTCTAAAGCCACACTGATAAGGTCCAATCAGTTCGTTGACGGTGGGCTTTAGTCTTTCACACAATACGCTCGACAAAACCTTATATGCGATATTGAGGAGACTTATACCACGGTAGTTGGCAATATATATATATTTTATTTAAGTCAAATAATTTAATATTAACTAATTTCAGGTTTGATTGTATGTATTATGGGTTTTCCGTTTCGCTACAAAATGTATATGTTATGTCTCTATGTGACAACTTTTTAATCGCCCAATAGAAAATAAATTGCAGACTAATTCACTTAAATGACTGACAGTAAAACAGAGCGGCACCCCCATTATATGGGCAAATCAATCAAAACTTTTGCAATAATGTCATTATGGTTGGAAAACAACCATTACTAGGCTACCGAATCATCATTCGCTTGCTTTGCCGAACCATTTTGTGGAAGATAATTTTCTTTAACAAAAAGAAAGCATTGAGTATGATTTGGGTTATCGGAGACCAACTCCATTTAATAAAGTTTGGCAAGAAAATTTGCTATTTTTTTCTATAAAATTAATTTCAAAGCAAAGGGGCAAAATGCAAATAAAAAAGAGAATATTACCCACCACCAGTATCAGAGAATATTTTATCTAACAGATTTGCTGCCCAACTGATTTACCATGAAATATGCGATAAAATTAGCACAAAACACCAGTTCATCAAAAGAACTAATCATTTACACAGTCGATATGAAAACAGAAATATTAGACTACAAAGAGTCAATCCTTTGCCCTGAGTATACCCATTGAGTGATCTAAACTGAAGTAGTCAATAGCAGCAGTAAATTAGTTAAGAGAGAATCCAAGTTCAAGTTTTCATTCTCTCTCTAATAGATATTTTGGCTATTAATTCTTTGGGCATTTTAGGGAAAACAAAATAAATTTGTATATGATCTGCAATAAATAACCAATCAGTAGGCTGAGATAATTTAAATAAATTTAGTATAATATTTACATACAGCAAGTGTAAGCTTTACTAAAATTTTTGCACATTAAATTCAGTGCCAAAATTCGTTCAAAAATATTTGTCATGCAGAGTTCTATTAAAATTGGCATTGTGTGTGTTGGTGGGCTGTTATTTGCCACTATGTAAAATACCTAGAAGCAATATCGGTGCAAGTGCATTACATTGCGTGGCAATCACTTTATTCACATAATCCGTGGGCAGGTCATTTCGGTTGAGTGCCTCACGCTTATTGCATTACCACAAGAGCCAAAGAACCACGACCAGAGCAAACCAATAAACACGATGCAACAGTAATAAAGAGGAAACGCTCAAAGCTAGTAGATATGTGCATACATATAATACAGCACACCAAATTTCAATCTCAGTGCAACAGGTGAAGTTCAGGGGCATATGATCCGCCTACATGGTGTAATGATTTGGATGAAAATGCTGAAGTATTGAAGTGAATATCACAGATGCACGTATATATGTATACAAATTTTGACTTTGGTGTTCGAACTCAATTTGGTAAAAGTAACCATGGCAACGAGGGGGTGTATATAGTATATACATTTATATATGCAGAATCGTAAGTTGATCAACTCACTGCATTGAATGTATGTATATCGATATAAGTTCGTCTAAAACCAGACGCACCAGCTGCAACTTGGAAATAGTAGACTTCGACCAACGGATTGTTGGGTAAAATTTGGCAAATATTCAGAAAACACCTTTTTGATATATGCGGCTTCAAGATGCTGGAACATTGCTTTATATAATATATGAAGCTAAAAAGAAACAATTTAAAAGAATACTTATCGGACCACTCGCATGTACACGTAAATTTATATACATCAATGCTTTTCAATCAAAAGCAAATGCTCACATTTACATATATATTCGGCACCACAAGGATACTCAAAATTGACATCCTTCTGAGTGAAACTGACAGCAGTTGGATTGATGAAGCAGAATAATGAAATATAAGAAAGAAGAGTAAAAGTAATCAGACAGGCAGCTGAATAAAGACATTCGGTAGTCAACTAAATTGCAGACAATCAGCTAACAAAAGAGACATTAAATACGGTTAAACAGTATTACTGAAATATTTTTATAGTTCAGGTACATAAATGTCATCAGTAAATGCCAATCAACTCATATTAAGCTATTACCCATCTGCTTTAACGACATCAATGCATGTGAGAAACCTTGTGAGTAAAATAATACTGACCGTTGTATGGATGGCTGATGAATAGCGTAGTCAATCAAGTCGCGCTCAGCCGTTCATCAGTATTCTTCGTCTATATAAATCCTCATATTTCCATGCATCAATTTGTCTTGATTATGTTTTCAGGTGCACCATATTGCTTTACGATTATTGGGATTGATTTTTCCAAATAAGCAACTGTTGCTATAATCTTCTATTTATTTGATGCCTCGTAAACTGGATGTACACAAGCTGAGAAATGTGCTATTTGATACGACTTATGGTAAAAATAAAAAACTTTAAACTTGACCGAGGAGTAACTCCATTAAGACTAATTTAATTTAGCATGAGGATTAAAAAAGAACATGAGAGCTTCAAAGGGTAACCTTGGCAGTCAATTCATAGATAATTAGCCAATACCTAATTACTCTAATTTCAGGATTGTTTGAATTACATCCCATAAATCTAAATTATAGAAACCAATTAGGATTCAGTATTCAATACACAAATAATAAAGGCCAAACCAACCAGCATTGCTTTTAAATGTAGCTTCAAAGCTTTGTACGTGTGTATTTTCAGTTCAATTAATTGATAATCCCTACAGATTTTGGATGGACGCCTCATTACAATTTGCTGAAATAACTTGTTGCTACTTGCCCCTCCATCGGCAGACACATTAAAATAATGGCATCAGCAAAAAAAAAAATAGACGATAATTGCGCGCGTGTAGACAACGTGGTCAACTTGATTCAGGGACTAGGAATTAGCAGAGGACTAAAATTAAAATGAGCAGAACATGAAATATAAGAATATTCAGCCAACTAACCAACCGGAAAGTTAAACCAAATCAAAACAACAGTACAGCAGCCTACTGACGAACTCAACAACAAACATCGAAAATAGCTGCATATGATGGTAATTCTACTGTATATTTTGAATATTTATGACGCCAATGATTTTTGTTGTAATTTATTATATATAAACGGTAATCAGTTCACGATAAAGAGCGGCGGTGCGTATACGTAACGAAGGAAGTTATGAATGGCAATTTGTTATACAAGGAAGCCACAGGAACTTGGCGAATGAGAAAAGAGTGCGAAGAAAACGTTTCTAATGGTTCATTTACTAAATTTGAGAATGGTTTTGGTATTTTTTCTAATTTTGCTAAGAACATATAAGGGGGTATCCCTAATCATCTACCACTATAAGTACGTAAAGTCATTACTCATACGCCCCTGCAAACACATGCTACAATTTTATATACATCTATACATGTGTTCATTTATAAGTGTAAACTTGCGTGCCCTTCTATTTTCTCTCCAACTTACTTTTCATTCATATTTTGTGCAAATATTTTATGCTTCAGTTCCGAACCGTTACATACACAGATACAAATCTTTTCTAGCTTTTCGGACATTTATTTGCACACGTAAAATATTATTTGTCAAGTTACTCTTTTTTTCATTTCTCTATTTTCTTTACATCCCCACACTTTCGCAACCAACAGTTCCCACGATTTCCTTCAACCATCTGTTGCTTGTCAGCTTTTTATATGGTTTTAGTTGTTTAGTACTTTTTTGTATGTTGCTTTGCGATTTTACAAGAAAGCCAAGAGAAGCTTAAACATAAATTATTTGTGGTTTTTGAATCTGGCGAAACTAAAATATGTACACACTGGAAAACAAACATTCACAAAGTGTCTAAACCCTCACTCAATAAATTGCCAAGACCACACAGCCAGTTGTGTGCGACCCTTGTATTTAGACCTTTTTAACCAACTGAAGAATATTGTGTTTTTTCACCTTTTGGAATATTTTTTTTTTTTTATTTCACGATAGATTCGTGAAAATACATTTTAAAATCCGAAACCAAAAACCGAAAAAGAATAGGAAAATATTAACTCAATTGCATTTTCTTCTTCTATTCTATTCGGCCCATCATACGTTAATTTTAAATCATACGGAATGCATTTGAAGTATAAATAAATGGTTATAAATTCAATTTACATTAAATATATTGCTTGGCTTTTAGTAAAGAGCATTTTATATAATTTCCGCTAATTTCAAACAAAATTTACAATATTATGTTCGTTACGGAAACTAAGCGGAAGTACCTGTATATAAAATATTTAGACTTGTATCTCAACATGTATTGGACGCTCATATTGTTGTTCGCTACATTTACTTTACTATTTTCAACGTGACTTCCGTTTCTCCACTTTCTTATAAATTAAGTTATGCCACATCGTTGAGATTGACATTAGGCCTGTTTGTGGCGTGTGGAAGTAGGATGTAACAACAGAGAGAAAAATAGTAGATGAGTAGCAAAAAACTGTTGCGTACAACACGTGTTAGCATTAAAGCGGGAGACTCCTTTGGAATGTGACGAAATTAAATAAAAAACAAAAAAGCACTAATAAATGGTAGTATTCGACATACAAGCCCTATGAATATTAAAATGTATGTATTTGCAAATTTTTGAATTTTATACTAAAATACTACCGCTGGTCAATTATGCAAGTTTGTTAAGTCAGCTCGGTTTTATTGAATTATCTTCTTACACATTGCACGTGCAACTGATACAAATTTTTGTAAAATAGAAATTGTTTAATTTCTAGATAAAACACCTGAGATCTACTCTTATGGGTTTCTGTTCATATCTTCTTGTTTATAAAAAATTCTAAAATTCTCATTTTAAATATTTAATAGAACCTTTTAATTATAAAGCACAGAAAAATCACACTCACCTTAAATTAAATTAAATTAACAACTTCTTAAGTACCTGAAAAGAGAAAATAGACAAATGTTTTAGCAAAAATTTAGCATAATAATTTAGGCAGCTGCACACAAAAAGATTATTGCAAGCTGACTACTAATAATCATAACTTGAATAATTTACAGGAATGTTGCGCTTTTCTATAAGTAAAGAATATTTTATTTTAAATTTAAAACTAAGTACTGATGAATACTAATTGACTTCAAATTAAGTATTCTAAACCATTTCCACTAATTCATTCACACTTAATTAAATACAAGCCCACTTAAGAGTAACTTTGATACTTAGAAAATCTTTGCGACTCAAACCAAATTCCAGTTTACATATTATCACAGAAATTTCGCACTTGACCGCATTTACTTTTCTGAGTGCTTAACTAGAAATCAACAAACAACAAATACTTTGTTAATTCTTAAGTGTACTTAAGTAGTAATTATCGCACTAAAACAAGTTTAAAGAGCTGCTAAGTGTTTTCAAAATTGTTTGTTGCAAGGCTTCGCAACCACAAATTTAAGTAAAACTATGAGTATGAAGGACGGTAATCCAAGAAATGTCTAACATTAAGAAGCGTATTTAATTTAGTATATAAGAAATTAAAGATTAAAATTTACTCAAGTAAAGCTTTTAATTAAACTATTTCAAACAATTATACACCGACTCAAACCCTTTAACGCTTTCACTACTATATCCTTAATATCATACAAACTATACGCATATTTCATTTTTTGTTTCAATTAATTTACCATACTTTTAGAGAGCTTGTAGATGTGCACTAAACAAATGAACTCAATTTGCTTAATTTCTTTACAGGTGCCGAAAAGGGAAGTGTTAATACAAGAAAATATTCTGATATCAAATTAATTAAATAATAATTTAATCGAAATTATCTAAAATGCATATTAATAATGTGGATAAAGCATTAGGGATAGAATACGAAGAGATATGTAAAGCAATTAATATCATAAACAATATAAAAATCACAAAATCATTAACACTTCCGTCAAATGTGAACATCACCTAACGACTACATTATTATGTGTGTATAAGCTAACAACTAAGTTCAAAAGGTCTTTACAGTTCGTTACGCTGTTGCATGGGTAATGTGAGACAAACAATAACAACAACATATAGTATACAGTCACACGACCATTTTTACAGGGTACAAAATACATGAGTATGTATTTATGTGTGAAACGCGCCAAGGCACATCAAACGTTTTCATTACTTTCTGTTGTCAACATATTTTCACGACTCAGTTCGGTTAACTTTGCAAATAAAGGAGGCAATCATGTACACTCTTCTGGATATTTATGAACGCCCACACCGATGCATATGTGACCGAATGTTCATACACATGAGCAATACAATATTTTAAAGTAGATTTGTCGTTTTTTACATCTTTTTGTACTTATATACCATATGTGCACCCACCGAATAAGTGTTTTGTATTGTGATTGCTTTTGTGGGTATTTTGCTTGCGTAAACAGACTCAGAAGTACAGTATTATCATTTTTACACGTGATAGCACTGAAACCCGGCAAGAAATCGTTGAGAACCTTATTATCACTTTAAGATATAATGATTGTCATATCCTAATAATGGTTCCGCCTTTGAAGAATAAAAATGCCAGATCTGAACCTAAAGCTTTCCTAAAGGGTGGTCCATACACATATGTATGTATGTATTCCTTTTCATGTTTACTATGTTAATTTTACGCTTCATAAATGGAATCCTATTTTTTAACACGCTCGTTTGTTTGATCATAACAAAGTTGTTTAGTCCAAACAAATACTCCTCTGCATTACTCTCCAAAAAGTAATAGATGGTAATGCAGAGGAGACAAACCGCCCCAACTTCACCTATCACACATTACCCTTTCAACACAATAACACATAGAAGAAACAAAGCAAGTGAAGTGAACAACCCGAAAACAACACAAACCCGAACAAAAACCCGCGCTTTTAAATAAAGTGAACACACCAATTAAAGTAAACACAAACCCACAGTTATACAAAAACCCTAAACGTGAAAAACGAATATAACATAAATCCACAAAACCTAAGGGTATTAACAAACCAAGGAGAACGAATCCACACCACGAATTATACCCAACACAACAACACGAAGGAGTAAAACACTATACAACACATAAAAAGGAATACAAACACAAAACAGGTCACTATTTTAAATATCCACTAACACTAAATTATAACTAATTATACATAAAACAATTAACCCAAATTGTTAACATACACAATCACATATATATACAATTTATGTACAAACCCATACCCTTTATATATTCCTAATACACATTAAATATTATAACGTGAAAACTCAACCCATCAATCTTTTCTTCAACGGAATCGGCCTCAACGTCATCTTAACTCGACATTTTTTGGTCCTATCGAGCCGCGATAGTTTGAAGGAAACCAACAACAACATCGTTGGAATCTAGCCTCACCCCGCAACAATAATATCATCGTTGGAATACACCGACGCCCAATAACAGCAATACATAGTGCACCCAACAAGAAGTTTGCATGTCACCAACAACAAAAACACAAATAATTTAAATACCCTAATATTATAAAGAGCGAAAAATTTGTAAGTGCGACCCAAATTCATCAATATTATTTAAATTGCATGTGCAAATCAATATTGTCAAAAATTCAAATTTCAAATTGTGCATTTAAGCGAACTTAAATTCATTTTATTTGTTTCTACTGAGTTTGACACATTTTGATCTGCACCAGTTAATTACATACATACATGTACCCACGAGAAGAAGTGCAATAATAAAACGCATAATTGCATGCTGCGGCTATTGCACTCTTCTTGCTCAAAAGTAATTAATATAAATATATTCAAACACCCGCACCTATTTACATACACACGAACTAGCGATCTAGTTCGTAGAAGAATTGTTGGTAGCGAGCGCCAAAAGCGGACAGTGCAAACTAAAGCAAATACCCAATAGGAAATTCGAAAGGAGACCCAGTAAGAAAAATTGCAAAAATCCTGCAAAACTTTGAATTCCGAATTTTGTGGCTTATTTCGTGCGTAAACTGTAAAAATAACCATTTTCATTAAAAATTAACAACCCTAGATCAACACAAAGGGAGAAAAAGCCAAAAACGGACATTTTGAAATTACATTCAAATTATAAATTTTACTCTCTACCCTGTTTATTTAATACACACCCACTCAAATAATATTGTTTACACCCACCCAAATCATGGAAATGGAGGATTTTAAATTCACTACCACTGATTTAATAGAATTCGTGGAAGATCATTTCCATACCCAAGCTGAAGAAGAAACAGTTTACACCCTAGAAATTAAAAGAGTTACACTAAATTCGCTTTACGAGAAAGCAGAAAGGGCATATGATGCTATTCGCAGAATTTCTCACGAAACCCAAGAAACCATCGACTTTAACAAAGTCAAAGATAGATACAAGAAATGTTTTCAAATGTATTTATCCTGTTTAGCTTCAATTAATGAAGATGTAGACAGACGTAAAACCCAAGCGTCATCTCAACCCATTAACGAAAGAGCCTCAGAAGACTCTATAATAGATTTCGGTCCCAAGATTGAGCTACCACCATGTGACACCGACATATTTTACGGAGATTACACGGCTTGGCCCACATTTCGAGATATGTTTACGGCCTTGTATATCCGTAACCCCAGAATAAGTAATGTTGAAAAACTCTTTCACCTTACCCAGAAGACCCGAGGCGAAGCAAGAGAATCTATTAAAAACACACCCCTTACGAATGATGGTTTCATACTGGCTTGGAAGAATCTGGTCGAGCAGTATGAAAACAAAAGAATGCAAGTCAACACCCAATTAAAAACCCTTCTCAACCTACCCGATGTCACTCAAGAAACAGGCTGCGCCATAAAAGCCCTGCAACGAACGGTTAACAATGTGTTAACCAATTTAACCCATCTTGAGATTGACACAAAAAGTTGGGACCCGATACTGATATATCTTTGTAGTTCGAAACTACCGAAACAAACACTAGAAGCATTCGAATCTACCCTAGAAGATATTACTTCTATACCCACATGGTCAAATTTCGACTCTTTCTTAACCCATAAATATAAAACTCTCGAATCCGTAGCAAATTTCAAGGATTCAGTAACAAAACCTTACTCACCCTCAAACAGATACAGTTCCTCTCAACGCCACCCAGAAGCAGAAAGTTGTAAACTTTGCAAAAAGCATCACTCAATTCGTGAATGCCCCAAATTCCTAGAAATGAACGTTGAGACCCGTATTGCCACAATCGAAAGGTATGGTTATTGCTATAACTGCTTAGCCATATCACACAGCTCCAAGAACTGCATAAGTAAATACACTTGTCGCAAATGTCACAAGAGACATAACACACTGATACACAAAGAATATAACCCTCGACCTGAATCCAACCCGGAAACTCCAAGAGTGACAAGTTCAACTCCTGCTACCACGACAAATACCGCATTACCCACCCAAAATTCAAATCAGCAAGCCTACACCACCACAGTACAGTCCACTGAATTCTCAACTCAAGACCCTCACAACCCAAGTAGGAAGCAGATATTATTGGGTACAGCAATGGTTCAGATCGAACATAATGGTCAGCGATACTATGCGAGAGCTCTAATAGATTCAGGATCAGAGGCGACATTTATATCTCAAAGACTTCAACGAAGTCTGGATTTACCCCTTCACCCTGTATCAGCCCAAGTGGCAGGAATAACCAACACGGTTTTAGCAACCCCCACGAAAATTTGCAATATTACCATTTGTTCACCCGTAAACACAAATTACAAAATATCGACTCAAGCATTCATCATGAATAGCCTTTCTGAAAAGGTACCCACTCACCCAATAAACCCTAATCTGGGCCTAAATAATCTTGGCTTCACCCTAGCGGACACCCAATTCCACAAACCGAGACCCGTGGACATATTAATTGGTAGTGACATCTACCCAAATATCCTACTAGGTGGAGTAAAACAAAATATTCTAGGCTCACTCCTAGCCCAAGAAACTGAATTCGGATGGATTTTGTCCGGACCCATTACCCAACCCTTCCAAAACTCATCCATAGCATCATTCCATAACACAATCAACCCGGAGTATCAACTCACACGCTTTGAAGAGGTGGAGGAAACCCCAAAGGATCCCGTAAATCCCAGATTTGATGGAATACGTAAAGAAAAGTTTCAAAAAACTACCCGAAGACATTCAGATGACCGCAATGTAAGAACCCTACCCACTACTCATAAGAAAAACGAAAATCATCAACACACAACCCGAAAAACTCAAAGACGAACTCATCGTCATGTTGCATGTGGATTATGCAAGGATGACCACCGGTTAGCCACATGTACCAAATACTTGTCGGCTAACTTACACAAAAAATATGAAGCAGTCATCAGACACCACTATTGTATTAATTGTTTAGCCAGGTCACACAAGACGGAAGGATGCCCAAGTAGGAATCGATGTTCCACCTGCAATGGGAAACATCATTCATCCCTACATGGTCACCCAAGCCTACACCCAGCCAACGAGAAAGAAGTTTTTTGAGAAACCCAGATCTCAAAACCTATCAACAGAAATCCGGCTATCATCCTTACTGGCTAAACAGACCCTTACTCACTCTTAAACCCGACCCTTAAGAGACTTAAGGGACGTTGTTCAAACACTCTTTGACAACATAGTCCTCTCTGACCCAATTCCACACCCAAACAGAACTGATGTTGGAGATCGGAGCGGACATCTATCCACACATTACCCGAAGTGGACTATTCAACCCAGACCCAGTGGTATCCCAGAGCATAGCATTCATCTGGACCCTAACTTGCACCCTATAATAGATAAGTATACTCCAGAATACAAACCCACATACCCCACTAATACTCATTTATTTCGCAGATACTGCAAGGCGGCCGGGATGTTTAGTCCAAACAAATACTCCTCTGCATTACTCTCCAAAAAGTAATAGATGGTAATGCAGAGGAGACAAACCGCCCCAACTTCACCTATCACACATTACCCTTTCAACACAATAACACATAGAAGAAACAAAGCAAGTGAAGTGAACAACCCGAAAACAACACAAACCCGAACAAAAACCCGCGCTTTTAAATAAAGTGAACACACCAATTAAAGTAAACACAAACCCACAGTTATACAAAAACCCTAAACGTGAAAAACGAATATAACATAAATCCACAAAACCTAAGGGTATTAACAAACCAAGGAGAACGAATCCACACCACGAATTATACCCAACACAACAACACGAAGGAGTAAAACACTATACAACACATAAAAAGGAATACAAACACAAAACAGGTCACTATTTTAAATATCCACTAACACTAAATTATAACTAATTATACATAAAACAATTAACCCAAATTGTTAACATACACAATCACATATATATACAATTTATGTACAAACCCATACCCTTTATATATTCCTAATATATATTAAATTTATAACGTGAAAACTCAACCATCAATCTTTTCTTCAAACGGATCGGCCTCATCGTCGACATAACTCGACAAAAGTAATATTTACTTCATAATTTATAGCTCAAAAAACTGAACATCGTTGATTGTTTGCATTAGGTCTCCTAAAGTTTCACTAGTATTTTCACACCTAATATACTGGAGATACTGCATGGCACATATTGTTTTACCCTAGATATGAAACATGGAACGAACACTTGATGAGTGAGCAGCAACTCATTCAAAATTAAACCTCAACATACACATACAACATAATCTGTGCACATGTTCATATCAAATTTTGTTTTCCTAGCACTGTTGATAAGCATTAAAGTGGCAACACTTGGATGAAAAGCTGCAATTTGCCGATAATCCAATATATAGCCACATAGAAGAAGCTTCACAGCAGTGGTTAAGAGTCAATTATTTCAAAACGCACAATAAAATGAAGAATATGATTGCTGAGCTGAGCAGGTAAATTGAATAATCGACTTTACAGTAAACCACCCTAGAAAATACATAAATGCGTATGATGCTCAGGTGCTGTACTACGAGGATATTATTTAGTTAGTGGCATCTCTTTTATACAAGTAAATATGTCTGCATGAATGCACTTATAGTATATTCATACAAAATGCAATTCCCTATCAACTGTCGTTTACACATGACGCCTGTCTTTTTGTGGTCCACATTGCTTTATGCTGCCTTTCAACTTCAACTGCTGGTGGCATTGTACGCACCTTTTGTGAGTTTATCAACTTCGATTCGCCTGTATATATTTTGTACCGATGTTTCCGATGTTGCCCAGCCATATACGGTGACGAATCGAACATGCATACTGCGGGCTTACGTATATATACCACTCACTGCTATTGTGTTTATAAATGCGATTGTCAATGCTCGCAGTTCCGCTTTTTCAATTTAAATTTCCATTGAAATTCAACTTTTACTACTTTACTGTACACTCGAGCACTTTACACGATGAATGCTGAGTCTAAACTATGTAGAGTAATATTACTCTTTAGGGTAAAACACAATTCTTCTATGGTACTCTACCTTAGGAACAGTAAATAACAAAAGCTTTTATTGTGAGTCGTTTATGACCTCTATCTTCTCCAATGGGTTTTGCTGTCCCAATTCATCATTGTTATAGATTTCACATTTAAGTGTAATGTATGCATGACCTTCGACCTAAGAAGTGGCATTACTTTTCCTTTCACATTATTTGTTGCCACTTACAGTCGACTGATATAAATTTCAAGTTTACCCAAATACCTGAGCAGCTTTTTGAAATCCTATATTGGCAGTACGCTAACTAAGGGACACACTTGCGATTGGGAAAATGTCTTTGATACTTATTAACTTTTCTGTTTTATTAGCTTTGCATAAAAAATGCTATTTGGCCTACTATGGTATTGAAACACAAAATAATTGCCATAATAGTAAACAGTTTCGATATAATCAAAAATTAATTAGTGCTCAAAAAGTATTAGAAGTAACAGCGATGCCAATTAATGGTCTATTATTGTGCTACTCATTGTTACAAAAGTAAGTATTTTCGAAAAAAAATAGAATTAACCACTTTAAATATTACGCCTTAACTTTTATTTGTAACACTTCATGTTAAACTTGCCAGGTTGGAAATTTAAATGCCACCCAAAGAGTTTCGACAGCAAAGCGTATAAATCTACAAAGACAGAGCGTAGGACCGGAAGGGAATGCACATAAAAGAAAAAAACATCCCAACCGCTTAAAGCGTTTGTCACCTTTTGGAATAGCTCTGCAAATATTAAAATTTATTCCGTATTTCGTTAGCCAAGGTGTACACCCCCAAAGTTTGCATATAAACAAGTTATGCAATACAGATATGCAAACAGTGAGATTTTTGAGTGAGTTGCTTGTTTTTTCCTTTTTTATGAAGGTAAACAATTTTTCAATGCTGTGAAAAGGAATTTTCGCGCACCGCCACTTCAAAGCTAGCATATGATATATATACATATGTACATATGTACGAGTATATGGGAATTTCTATCTAAGTTTCAGTAGAGTGTAAGCGAAGAGAATGAAACATTGTATTTTGGCTACTTATATACTGATGAATTTTGTTGGCTTTTGATACTCTCGCAACGTGTTGCACAACCAAGTTCTGGAGCAGAAAATTAACCATAAAATTCTTTAGCCATTTTAAAATACACTACCGTTTGAATTGAATCAGACACTTTAACATAAAATTTTAAATAATAAAAAAACATAAAAATATAATTTCATTTGTCATGGCGTATGAGTAATATTATAAACGTCTAACAATATTATTATTTAACAAAATAGTTAAAACCAAAATATAGAATAATGTGTAAATTTTAATATACAACTTTCTATGAAACTGCCAACAATTATTTATATACTTGTAGTTCGAAACGACTTTTTAACCTTCCCACCAAAGCAATTTCGTGTCCCACCATTATGGGATTAAAATATGTTAGTCGGCAACATAACTTGCTGAAAGTGTTGGAATTTAGTTGCTTTCTCAAAAACAATAGCATTCATTTGATTTCACATCCCAATCAAGATTTTAGCGTCATTAAACATTTTACCGACGTCACTATAACACATTCTTTGAAAATTAAGTTCACATCGCTTGCCTTTATCGCATTTTGGGAATATCATATATCCAGACTCGTGCGATAGTTGGCAAGTAGCAACTATAATTAAACTATATTAAAAATTTCAACCGTCCACTTTTCGAGTTCACATATTGTGCTTTTGTTTTGGGTATGAAAGGAGCGTGAAGATATAGTTAGCTACAGAATATAGTGATAAATCGCAATAGTTGATATCTAATGACCACTTCAAGACCTACGTATAAAAGGCTGGTTAGTCAAAAATGACAGTTATAAAGGGGTTTTCAATAGGGTACACAAGTAGACCGATTTGAACAGAAATCAAAAATATGCGGTGGTTTCCCTCAAATTCCTGTGCGAAATTGAGACTACTTGAGCTCCGCATCACTACCACAGCGACAGAGCTTGAGTAAAGCAAAACAAAGATAATACAACAAAGGAAAAAGCTTACAAATTTACGCAGCCAGCGACAAACACTTCCGAGTCCTTCACCTTCATACACACAGATTCAACAAGTGCAACAAAAATTCACCTTGTTCACACTAGGGCTTCCTCACCCTTTTCTATTTAGCTGTTTGTCTTGCTAGCTATCTGCGCAGTTGGCTAGCTTTCTCTCTGGCTGACAAGACTGGGCAACATAAGCTGTCCAAAAGATTAACTGTCGAGTTCTGGTCTGTATGTACAGTATGTGTTCTCTAAGTCAAGTCACAGTATACTTCCATGCACACAACATGTTGGAAATTTTGATAAATTTTTGCCATTGTGAACACATATATACATTTGACTACATTTTTGTGTTTTCAAAATTTCTCTGCAGAATCTTGATTTTTACATTGCATCTATACTATTTTAAACAAATGAAATTTTTAAATGGTGAAATGTTAAATTTAATTAAATTTCTGGTTGTTAGTTTGCTTGTAAACTCTTCTAATAAAGTGTTTTCATTTTATTTTTAATTTATGTTCTTATTAAAGAATAATTGGTAGCCATGTCGCATTCTTGAACATATTACAGTTACAACATGTGTTCGGCAGATGATGTGCTTAATCATGAAACGTTTGAACAATAACAGAAACGTGCGAACCTGACCGTATTTGCAAATCAAAATGAAACGATGACAACAGATGCGTATATAAATCTCAGCAAGATAATTGTGAGCATTTTATTATATAATTTCGTTATCCAGCAGTTTATTTTAATATCCATTGAGTACTAAAGGATTGGTGAGTATGACGTGCAGGTGACAAAACCAGTTGCTGCAATAAATGACTGGAATAAATACAACAAACCGTGTTTTTATAGTTGTATTTTATGAACGTATGTATGAGAGCGTGCTAAAAGTACTCATTTGCCCCTGAAGCGAAGTCATGCGCTTGTAGCAAAGCACTAAAATGTGATTGTCATATTTGATGCCCTCGGTATTTTGATATTCTAGTGTTATAGTTCTTATGCTTTACTTTAAAGTTGTGTTATTTGGATGCCGAATTATTGAGTACCAATGAACTCTGTAGCTTAATGGCAGTGAATCAGATAATATATTAATTTATAGAAAAAAATAAAAAATGGTATAATTTATAATTTAATTAATATTGAGTATATAAATAATCAATTCATAAAACTGTCATACCAAGATATTTCAATACATAAGAAAAATAAAGTCAAAACGTGCTATAATTTATTACTCCCGCGATAACTCTACTTTTTACAATAAAGAACCACAACTACTAACACTACTGCTTATAACAAGGACATTGTGAAAGGGGGTTCTAGGAGAGAGTTATTTATGTTATCAACCATTTATTACCGCACAAGCTACATAAATATATTCATTCTCATCATTTCATCATTATGTTTGTGAAGCACATTGTAGATGTCCCTCTTCTTAGACACTTGAAATGATTTACTGACTACTCTGACAGAATATACAATTTCACTTTGAGCGGTTAGGTTAGGTTAGGTTAGGTTCGACAGAAATTGTTGCAAACAGTTCATTAGTAAATTATGACAGTTGCATAGGGAATTCTTGGTGTTAAATGAGTTCTGGCTTCATTGAAATTCACTTGCATGGCACTTATTCGATATAACAAACAGATAATTGTCCAACCTAATGAATTAATTTAAGTTTAGCTTATTAATATCGGAAGAGGAAGCAATTATATATAATGAGGATTCAGTTTTTATTATGGGTACCAAAAGTTTTGGTTTCTTAATTCACAATTACTTCAGAAGATATAAAGGAGAGACCACTCGTTTGTAGGTCTATTCTAAGAAGCATCTACCTAATATATTTCAGGAATAAATTAAACTTCTATAATAGCTAAAGCACATCAGCAACACCAAAAGCAATGAAATCATTTCCACAAATTTGTGGTGTACTATTCTCAATCCGAAACATGAACACCTTGGCAAAGCAACACCACAGATTAACTGACAAACTAATTAAAATCCACTTGCATCCGAACCACGGAAAGTCAATTACCTTTTGCTAATTCACAACTAACGATGCAAAACACTAGCTCAACAACTCACAGCAACGCTCTCGATGATTTTTGCACAACTT
The DNA here is from genome assembly GCA_031772095.1 of Zeugodacus tau. Taxonomy (NCBI): domain Eukaryota; kingdom Metazoa; phylum Arthropoda; class Insecta; order Diptera; family Tephritidae; genus Zeugodacus; species Zeugodacus tau. Next base: position 45,044,381 of record CM062650.1, read on the forward strand.
GGCAGAGAATACAATTTCGAATGCAAAACAAATTTGGCATGCAACAAGTAGAATACTCGAAAGCTGTACTAAATATGTATATGTCACCCCAGCATAAATAGTTCCACAGAAGAAAAGCATTTATAGATGCATGTTGAACATTTGAATTTCTTAATTTTTTTATAATATTATGTCGACAAAAGGAAATTGACTGTTACTTTTATATTAAAGTTCCCATCACATCTATAAGTTTATTTTCACAGCGAATGAGTATATCTTCATATGCAGTTAAAGAGAAAATTCTTTAAGTAGTGTACCGTCTGCCACATTAACGTGTCCTAATTGACAATAAAGTAATTTTGCATACTATAACAACAGAACACTGGAAAGCAGTAATAAAAACACGGTAAGTAAGTAAGTACCTCAAGTACTTTTGTTTCCGTACATATACATATGTATGAATATACTATAATATAAAATTACACATACTCCGCAGCGTATAATAATGCAATGCAACGGAAGTGATACGAAAGGTTGATTGTAAGGAAATTGGATTACACATTTTTATGTAACACACATAAACGACAGCTGTCAACGAGCATCGTCTTGCCTTTATTTCCTGCCAACCACTAACTACTTTCCCCTCTTTTATCATTTGTTTCGCAATAAAAAGTGAAATTTATGTTAATAATAATATACCAAACTACTCTTCTTGAAATTTATACGAAAATCTTTACTTAAAGAAAAATTAATGAACACAAAGCTACGTTGACACTTTATAATCACTCTAAATCAATCTTTTCAGATGATAATGAATACATGAATAAAATGAACCAAAATGTAAAATCAAACACAGTTCATTGCATGACAGTTATCTAGTAACTTTCCGATTTCATGAAACATTAAATTCATCTTTCGCTCGGTGAGTTTATATTACGGGCATGGGCAAAAGTGCTTAGCACTCAAAATCAAAATGAACATGAATTTGTGTGGAAAAAATATGAAAGCACAGCTCCATTTAGACTTAATGCCATCTCTGCATAGGCATTTGTGATTTTAGAACAAGGCTGAAAGGTGTGGATTCAGGGGTTCACTTGTTTTTATACAGTACCCGAAATAATTAGAGAAACAATAGCGATAGTTAAAGAGCGTGTTAATTATTGTAAAACGAAAGTATAAAGACAACAAAAAAACAAGTAAGGAAAGGCTAAGTTCGGGTGTAACCGAACATTTTATACTCTCGCAATTTATTTATTTGACTTTATTTATATTATATAATACACAATTTGACCCACATATTCGTCATATATATTGTATAAAGTCCATTGAAAGTTGGAAACCCTAATATTAGGTTAAAAGCACCGAGGTCCTCATGTTCGATACATGGGGCCTTGAAAACCTAGGGTCCGATTTCGGCGATTTTTAGAATGGGGCTTCCACACTATAAAGGTAGTATTTGTGCAAAGTTCTGCATCGATATCTTCACTAGTGCTTCCTTTATATATTGTAAAGTTAACGATTCAGATCGTCTTCAAAGTTCTGGTATATAGGAAGTTGGCGTGGTTGTGTAGCAATTTGGCCTTTTTTCACAACATATTATTGGGATGTAAGAAAACTATTACAAACCAAGTTTCATTGAAATCGGTCGAGTAGTTCCTGAGATATGGTTTTTGACCCATAAGTGGGCGATGCCACGCCCATTTTCCATTTTGTAAAAAAATCTCAGTGCAGCTTCCTTCTGCCATTTCTTATGTAAAATTTGGTGTTTCTGACGTTTTTCGTTAGTGAGTTAAAGCACTTTTAGTAATTTTCAACCTAACCTTTGTATGGGAGGTGGGCGTGGTTATTATCCGATTTCTTTCATTTTTGGACTGTATAAGGAAATGGCTAAAAGAAATGACTGCAGAAAGTTTGGCTTATATAACTTGATTGGTTTGCGAGTTATATACAAAAAACCTATTTCGGGGCAGGGTCACGCCCACTTTTCAAAAAAAATTACATCCAAATGTGCCCCTCCCTAATGGGATCCTATGTTCCAAATTTCATTTTCATAACTTTATTTATGGCTTAGTTATGACACTGTATAGGTTTTCGGTTTCCACAATTTTGTGGGCGTGGCAGTGGACCGATTTTGCCCATTTTCGAAAGCAACCTCCTCAGGGTGCCAAGGAACATGTGTTCCAAGTTTCATTAAGATATCTTAATTTTTACTCAAGTTATCGCTTGCACGGACAGACGGACAGACGGACAGACGGACAGACGGACGGACGGACAGACGGACGGACAGACATCCGGATTTCAAATCTACTCGTCATCCTGATCATTTATGTATATATAACCCCATATCTAACTCTTATATTTCTTGGTGACACAAACAACCGTTAGGTGAACAAAACTATTATACTCTGTGCAACAGGTTGCGAGAGTATAATTACGAAAAATTGTAATTTTATTTAGCAAGAAATGTCATGTTGTTTATATCCTTCTAATGCCTTTGCTTCAGCATTACATTCATAAACCGATTTTCTTGCGCGGGTGTGTTTGTAAGTGTTTTTTTTATCCTTTCAACACATTCAAGGGCCTTTCAATAAATGTCAATAAAAGACAAGCTCAGAGGCATAATTTTTATGCGCTGAAATCATTAATTAAGTAAATTTCCGCGAAATGCATGAATACCAATAAGATTTCTTTATAGCGAAAAAACTGACACATAATCAAAAGCAATTAAATATTCGAAAGATTAAAGGTTATTAAGCAAGCTCAAGCTGTACAATCTGTATATATACAATTTATGAGTTCGAGAAAAATTAAAACATTCAATTATTTAAAATTAGTAAGTAAAAAATTATTATTATTAAAAAATGTCTTGTTTTAAATTTTTATTTTTAAAAGTCTGTTTTGATCAAATTTCAGCAGTTTGACTATGTATAAGGTAAATACTTATGTAACTATATAGAGGTAAATAAATTATAATTTTCTTTATAATTTATAATTCACAGTGCAATATAAAATCCATGCAATATAAAAACAACAATAAATATACAAATACAATCATAAAGAGCATTTTCTATGACGAATAAAAGCTCAACAGGCGCGCAGATATGAGCGTTCAGACACCAAATGCAATCATAAATCTGACGATTCATAGTATGAATAGCCGAACTCAAATTGATAAGACGAATTCATGAATATTAAAATAAAACGTAAATGCAAATTTTTTCTGGATATGTATAACTCTTGATAATGCTGGTTTAAATAGTTCGTAATATATATATGACATTCATCAAAACTCACAACACATGCCTAAGTAAACCCAGTGCTCATATATTCATAAATAACATACGTAAGCTTGTAAGTTCGGATGGTTTTAAGGCACAACATAACACACGCAGGTTGTCATAGTGGTTAATATACTTTACCGATCTAAATATAATAAACTGTTGAATAAAAAAATGTTTTTTTTGTGTATGTAAATGGTCCTCTCCCACCCTCCGTCATTTATCATGTTTGTAGCTGTGATGAGGAAATTTTCAACCGAACGTGAGGTTATATGAAACGAAGCCACAACTTAATATATTATAATACAATATTGAAAAGGGAAGGTTTGCAAAACCTTTTTAAAAATATTTATGCGGGCAGTATACTGTGAAGTGTGGAAATTTTAATTTAAGTAAATTATAATATATATATGAAATTATTTTCAAAATCTCAACAAGTTTTTGAACAAAACTGTGCATTATATGAAACCATCATCGAATCATTCTAAATAATGTAATATGAAATTTAATGCAAAAATAATGAATTTCTTTATACTATACTATACTATACTAGACTTAATATTATCATCGTGAGGAATGATTGGTTCAGACAAATATGAACCAAACCGAGGTTTATAAGGTGAACAGAAGGATTAATAACACAGCCACACAAAAAAATTGTCATGAGCTGGGGGTCTTACTACGTGTGTTTTATGTTTTTGGGGTCGCTGAATCCGAATTCGAGGTATATTTAACTCCATCAGATCAGGGTTTTGAGATAACCCCGGAAAGCCAATATGGCGGACAGCGTTTTTAAAACTTCATCGGAATCGCTTGAACCGCTATTTGGGGGTTTTCGGGGTCGCTGATTACGAACCGGTGTCGGTTTTTTTTCAAATTTCAAAATGGTGGATGCAATATGTCAATTTTTTTTTAATTCATAAATGAAAAACATATCTGAACTGTGATATGAGCATATACATTTGGATACTAAAAATTAATTATTTAAACCATTCCTTTCTTCTAGTATTTGGGAAAATAAATACTAAAACTGATAATTCTTTACTATTAGTTTTTACAACAAGCAAATCGAACGACGGCAGATAAATCCGGGTGCATATTTTTGTATTGACAAATATGTAGGTTCTTTAAATAGAAGAGTAAGACAATAATATATACTTATTATAGTTCTGATAAAGTAATTTAAATCGAATATGTTTAAATATTTGGTATTTTACATTATGGGAAACAACCACTATTGAAACATACCATTACACACGTACCTGAAATTCAAAACCAACAAAACGTTATATACAGTAGCTAAAATACGGGGTAAAAAATATACTGAAATTAATTGTTGGGATTTTCCAAAAATATCTTTGATCTACACAACCATAACGCATGATAGCATGGTAACGGTAGAAATATAGGGGATGAAAAATTTAAAATTAACCTACTTAATGATTACTAGCCCAGAAATATTTGAAAACAAACATTAAGCGCTACTGTTAGAAACAAAGATCGCTTCTTTACCGAACTCATTCTCGGAATGAAACAATTAAATTCACTATTTAAGTACTTAACTTGTTCTTCATAAAAAAGGACACAAAGATGTGGTAGGTATTTATCACCCACATCAGGTAAGTAAGTAAATAAACAAAGGACATTGATTTTAAAGCACACGCCTTTTATTTAATTACCTGCGATCGTTTTAAATAAAAGAAGTGTTTAACCTTGCAACAAACCATCGTGGTTGCCACAGGTAGAAAAAAATACGAAAAAGGCTATATAAAAAGTCCGAAAACATTTTCTGAAAACATTAGTAAATCGACATTTCTCGAGTAAGCATCGACCCAAATCCTAAACCAAACAAAATGCAAAGTGTACGAACAGTGTACACATTCCAACAAATAGATGTTTTAGAGGCGGAGTACGCAGCAAATAAGTTTGCGAAAGGTGCTCGACGAAAACAAATCGCACAACGTATTGGAGTGCAGGAAATACAAGTGCGAACTTGGTTTAAAAATAGAAGAGCGAGAGAAAAGAACGAGAACTTCAAAACCACAACGACTAGCGCATCGATAGAACAAAGTACCGTACCAGCTTATCAACATGCCTCTTTAAAGAGGTCAAGAACTGACGATCTGCACCACATCAAAGTGAATGATCTCAATCATTCAAGATGGATTCAGCAGCCACCCGCTTTTCAACATAGCTCAACAATTGAGAACGAGATTATGGGGTTTACTGCGAATAATCTCAATCATTCAAGATGGATTCAGCCGCCACCCGCTTTTCAACATAGCTCAACAATTGAGAACGAGATTATGGGGTTCACTGCGAATGATCTCAATCGATCAAATTGGATTCAGCCATCACCCGCTTATCAACATTCCTCAACAACTGAGAACGACATTATGGGGTTCACTGCGAATGATCTCAACCAATCAAATTGGATTCAGCCACCACCCGCTTATCAACATACCCCAACAACTAACGATCTGAACGTTTTTGAACATATCTCAACTGACGATTACAACTACATCATGGAATTCATTGGGAATAATCCATCAGATTGTATTCAGCCACCACCCGCGAAAAAACCTAAGATACAGATATTGGAGCAACTGGTGCTTCATCCGGATACAAATTGTTGGATACGAATTTAAGATGTCTTCAATGAAACTTCCACCATACTGCATGAGTAGAACATTCAATTAAATAATGTTCTCATATTCTAATCATATTTTTATAGAAATCATTTTAATTAAGTAATTGTGAACAAAACTAGAAATAATAAAAAGCACAATCTCTAAAAATATTTATCTCTTTCCTCTTTTTTCTATCTATACATATCGACTCAAAGTGAATAGGAAATATTCTGAAAATTCTGTGTGTAGTTGAATCGGTCTTGTCCGACTATCATCAGATAGATCACTAATATCTAAAATGCAATCCAGAGAAATATAACAGCTAAGGAAAGACATTTAGTAAAATGAACAACATCAGTGGAATGAACAACATGAATGTTGAGTGCACCAGCAAGTTGTGTCACATGCGACTTTTACGAGACGGCAATGCCATAGAATATTCTACTGCAAGTAGTGATTGTAATATGCATAAGAATGCATTTGTTAAAGTAAGAAAGAAAGTTGCTAACTAATAACTTTGTTTCAGTTAGTGTCTACTCCTTTTTAAGTGAGTTTTTATGTCCAGCAATTAAAAGTTGACTAGTTCACAAAGTTGTAAGTTCAACAAAGATGCTTTGTGGTTGGTGTTTTATAGCACAGAAAAGTTGGCAATCCAAGTACTTTTCTTTGAATTATGAATATATTATGTTTCGCTTATTTGGTGCTCATTGTAGACCAACAATGAGGAAGTACCTTGAATAAAACTCATAATAACTGCAACTGGTATATGTAAGAACTTTTTCAGCTTGAGATTTATTCATAGAAAGTTTAATTGTTAAAACTTTTAAAACTAGAAAGACGGCGATAATAAATGATATATTTACCGAAAAATATAAAATAAAGTCTATATAAAATTCTTCAGAAAATTCTTAAAGAGAAATATTATTGAAAAACATATTAAATAGAGTATTTATGACAACTCGAAATAATAAAGTCAAAAGTTTCAGTTAAAATTCTTGCTAATTCTTGTTTATCGGAGCGTTATAATGCTGACAGCTTACTTATGACAACATACCGATGACACATTAGCAAACAGTGTAATGTAAAAACATACTTATTCATAAATATATTTATTATATATGCTTTAACAATCAAAAATGCAAGTGGTTATGCGCTAAAAATTTGATATTGAGCAATATTTGTATGTACGATGTATATTTTCCCATAGATGGTACATTTATCGTCCATTTTGTATTTGCGTGTTGCACCATTTTAATGCACGAAATACCCTCACTGACACCGTTTCACCTGTCTGCTCTGTTAAACCACTGTTGATATGGTATTCATGCAGGCTCAACCATTGGAATGAGAGTTTTGCCACAGGCGATTTGTCGAAAATTCAATAAATCCTTGTTTAGAGTGTGAAGTGTGTACGCGTTGAAGGTTGCTGTGTGCAACATCAGACAAGTAATGAATTTTTGACAATATTTGAACAAATTCCTACAAAATATTCGATTTTTTCACTGTACTGAAAAGCTGAATTCCAATTATAATTTCTCGTTTTTTAAGCTGAAGGCTATAGCGAATGAGAATTTTCAATGCTTTGGAAAACTCTGCAAATGGATATATTTATGATATTGTGTTGAAAATCTAGTCTGAAATGTAGTATATACCACATATGATCACACATTTTTTATTAAAGAAAAATAAATGAGACATTCTCACCACTTTTATGGCAGATTAAAAAAAATATTCCATGGAGTTCTATGCCAATGAATATCACTTATATTAAGATTATCTTAAAACCCAAACACATATTCATAACCTAAAGAAAAGTACTTTATATCAGAGTATACCATAAAATCTTGATGGCATTCGTCTGCTAAGCCGTAAATGGCGCTACGCATTCATAAAATATTCAAAAAGAAACAAATTTAGTAATAAGCTCAACATAATTTAATACAAGAGAATGTCTTTGGCACGCAAGAAATGTGCATAGGCAGACAGGAAAGTGACGACGAGCCAGAATTGATGAATTTAGTAAAAATCGAATGAAGACAAAGATCTAATTCTATAGTTGGCGTAAGTAAACAAGCGACGAATTTCAAATTGTCGCTGCAGAAGCTCAATTAGAAAGAAACAAGGCGTTGTATTTCGCGATAAAAAATATATAATACAATTCAAAAGATTTAAAGAATATTTCATCATAATATTAATATAAGATAAAAATGAGTTAAACCATAATATGGTTCAAAATTTTCATCATCCGTCATTAACTCACACCTCTAGAACATGAAATAAAAGTTTAAACATCCTACATTCAATGACATAAAGTCAGAAAAAAACAAATTCACAAAGATAATAGAATGCCAGACGGGTAACGAACTCTTCACAATACCGTTATTATACACTAGTTACACATTTCCCACATAAAATATTAAAATTTATACCCTCAAAGTTTTATGAAATAGTCGCAAGAATAGCTTTCAAGTCTTCAGTGTTTTGCATATTGTCCGCAGTTATTTGCAAAATCAAACCCTATTATCACATACCAAAAATCAAATATTATTTACATAAAGCAACGAAGGTCGGAAGTGCAGTCAACCCTACAAAATAAGAATAAACACTTCAAAAAAGAAGAACAGTAAGAAGGAAAGGGCAACAAAAGATGCAAAAAATTTATTTAGGAATTTATCGAAAAATAATCAAAGTTAAATTGAAGGGTAGCAATATAAATGGAAAAATTAACTTTAAATACCGACAACAAGGAAATTACTTGATAAACTAAAAAACTAAAGTAGGAATGGTGTTCCTGGATAGTTTTTAAACAATCTAGCTTTAAGTAGTCAAGAGCTAATTAGCTGAAGGAAGTGAAAATTTACAGAAATTAACCACAAAGAGAAGTTCAATTACAGTTTCACTGCATGGTGTGGCTGAAAATTGCAGGCCAATGCGATAATTGCTAGTGGAAAGAGAATTTAAAATGAAATAAATGAAAAAATTATTTTTGCGAAAAAAGCTCTTCTTTTAATTGATTATTTCATTTTTTACTCCGCCGATTACTTCATTATCCTTATGGTATATTAAAAATAAAACCTTTATCTCTGGAGAATGAAAAATTAGCCTTTAGAGGACTGGGGTATTTACAGAATGCTGTAAAATATTTTTCGTCAGTTGAAAATACGGAATTTTATGCATATATGTATGTATTCGCATTTCGTGCAGAGCTACATATTAATAGCAATTGAATAAACACATGAATTTTGCAACAGTGCATCATCTGCCCCAGGACACTGTTTCATTGCGCATGTATCACGTTGCGCGCAAATCACTTTATGCTTAAAATCCGTGGGCAGGACATTTCGGTTGAACGCTCAGCGTTTATTGCTTTACCGCAAGAGTCAAACGACCAGTGCTTGACAGAAGCAAAAACGCAAAAACAATAATGTTGCTACGTGGGTGTATTTACACTGCAACAGGTAAAGTGCAAGGATATACGATACGCCTACATTGCCGTAATGATTTGGACGAAACTGATGTAATACTCGTAAATAAGTAGAAGTGAATATCACAGATTTACGTATGTATTTACATATGTGCGTACGTATGCAAGTACGTGTTGGTGCAGTCATCAGTTTAAGTAGAAAAAGCCTCTACACTTGATAGTCGCTCTTAATCACATCACATTAATTCTCATATTTTCATGCATCAATTTGTCTTGATTATATTTTCAGGTGCGCAATATTTTGTTACCGTTGCTGTGGTTAATTTTTGCAAATAGCCAACCGGAGCTACAATCTTCCATTTATTTTCGCTTCAGATGTTTCATACTGCAATCAGTTGATCTGTGTATTGAGTGATACGACACACTGTAAAAAACATCCAATGAAACCCGGTTTAATTGAACGCAGCTGCCACTTCAGCTGGAGACCTAATTATGCAATAATTACGAAGGGAAGGTGCAAAACGAGTAATAATAATACGTTTTCATGTTTCCTCGTTGCATGAGAAAACGGTATTATACCTAGGGAGATTTTTGTCTTCTCCTTTTTAATTATTATCCATTTTCGTTTTCAGATAATGTCCTTCTGCTTTGCACCTGACGAATTTTATCAAATTTACATGAGTCATAAATTGCCACTTGGATGAATATTGAGTAAAATTTGGTGTTTGTGACGTTTCTCGTTAGTGAGTTAACGCACTTTTAGTAATTTTCAACCTAACCTTTGTATGGGAGGTGGGCGTGGTTATTATCCGATTTCTTTCATACGCTCTCTATATATATATCAAAATCTATAACAACAATATACATTTGTGACAAAGCAATGAAGCTACAAGTAGTTTTTTATTTATTTTTTTCATTTTCACTTTCATTATATATTTATTAAAGCCTTCGCTTTCAGCATAGGCACTGTCTCAGTATGTTACTTCCGCTAACTAACTTCCGTTTTCCGGTGACAGGCAAAACAAATAAGAACATAGTAAATGAAAAGGAAGAACGAAACAAAACGACAAGCGAATAACAAGCAAGTAAACAAAGGTTTTTCAACATCATAGCACATTTTTATTTAACAGAGAACAACCTGTGGTATTGTTCATGCAAAGGCGTCTGTTTAAATAATCCTGACTTGTACACATTTATTTGTTTTATCGGTTAGCTAATAAAATAGTTAGAATAACAAAAACCTGTTGCATTTCGAAAAAGCACATGTAAACGTTACTTATTGAAAAAAGTTGTTCATGTTATCTCACAAAACATAAAAAAATTTGATATATAAATGCGGTATTTACATGCAAATGAAAACGATCCTACAGCTTAGCACATAAATAATAGCCATTGTGAATATATTTTATAATACATAATAATTCAAAAAGACGAAATATAGGAACATTTTTTATCTCCAAATTATGTTTATGAAACCTTGAATTAAAAAGCCTACAGAACCCAACAGATTCAAATCAATCCTTTGAACTCATTATAGAAAAAATGTTTCCTTTATTAGATCACTTAAACATACACTTCCTTATTTCACTAATTTGAGTGAGGAAATCTCATTTGCCCTGACTTCAATATAAAATTTGATTGTTACATTGTGTGTGTTAATGATAATAATACGAACAATATGAATATACATATGGAAGTGTTGAATATTTGTGAATAAACACTTATAAATTTCATTGCAAATACTTGAGATCTACACGTGTTGGTTGACATGAAATATATGCACAATTGTCATCCTGGCAAGCAACATTTCAGGCATACGCATGTTCACCCACTCCTAAAGAAGCTATTTCTTTTATACCTAGACAAGTTTTACTGCCTCACTTATTATTTTCACTACGTGCCTTCTGGCATTCTTGTATCGTAATTCGAAATTGACAATGAGACAAATACCCGTAGGTGTTGTATTGCATCGAAACTTTCTGCCACAATTTTCTTTTTTTTTATTTTTGCTTTAATAATTTCTTGAAAATTTGTACACCCTAGCTGGGCAATTTTTATTGGCATGCACACGTGTACGTAGATATGTAATAATATAAAAGTTATTGTTCTGGCGAAAGGAATTAAAAAACTGAGAAATTTACAGTATGCACCGAGATTGAGGTTTGTAATTAAATGGGTGCTTAAAAGTGAGTATACGAAAAATTGTCACTTACCTTATTTGCCACTTTTAAAGTATCTGAAAAGAGAACGAGAAAAAAGTATTAGAAATACATCATGAATTTCAAAACGCACTTTGCAATAGCCGAAACATTAAACAATATGCTGTCATTATATTTGTTGTTTATTTCCTTATATAATGTCATCAACAATAATGCAAAAAAACATAATTAAATAGATATGTATAAGGAGAAATAAAAAAATAAATATTGATAAACATTTTTCAAAAAAATAAAACTTATAAAAAAATATTAAGTGACAAAAATGATGAAAACAAAAAATTATTATTTATGTAGTAAACAGAAAAAAATACCCCCTGATATTTTTTTCAACAAAATATTGCATATAAAAATATATTAAGCGACAAAAATGATGCAATACAAAAAGTCATAATTCAATAGATATTGTATGTAGGAGACATAATAAAATACGCCATGATATTTTTCTCAACAAAATATTACATATAAAAAATATCTGGTGACAAAAATTATGCAAAACATGAAATAATATTTACATCTCCTTCATACATATTAACTATGCTTGGTCACTCATATTAAATCATAGAATTGCAACTTACATTCAAACATTGTTTAAAATTGTCCTCGCACGACATTAATAAGTGTTTAATTCATGAAAGAAACATGAGAGAACAAACGAACGAACGAACGCACCGAAAAAACGAACAAAACACGCACAACGAGCACACCACTTGATATATTTTTGTTGTAGAAGTAGCATGCGACTTTTAAGTTTTTGACTGAAAAAATGCGCAATCACTTTCCACACATTTTTCATTACTAAAGCAAATTATTATTATTATTTTATTATTAGATCATTTTCACACATTTATAACACATTTCATTTTATTAGAGCAAGAAAAGCCAAGAAGCACAAAAAGCATAAGCAACTAACGATTATAACTATACAATACACACAACAACACCACCTTTTTATTTAACCTTTTATTTTTCCCCTCATAATTTATACATTTTCACTATACACTTCTTTACACCACACACTTTTGATTTAATAAACACCAACAACTTAATATAATTTACAAATAATATTAATATTACTTTTCTTTATTCACATAAATTTTCCTTACTGCGAATTATTTGTTTTTCACCGATGACCGTACGCGAAAAATTCCGATTGACAAATGATCTGCTGCTGACGCTGCACTTATTTGCGTCGCCGTGTAGCGGTGGGTGGTAGGTTTTGTTGGTAAGTTTTGTTACAAGTCCATGCATGCATAAATGCGAATGCATGCGTAGGTGGTCGTGCATTTAATTTATCGCATGCAAATATTCTTATATTATTCCTCGCATGCAATTTATGTTAATGCAATTTTGCGCTTGGTACAATAGTGTGAGACCTATTCAATGCGATAATTAAACGAAATGTAAAATACTTTTTAATTTTAATGTTTATTAAATAAATTAAATAAAAATTAAATATTTTTACTACTACTTGAAATTTATCTACTTATGAATGTGGTGACATTTTTTTATGTATTTTCGTTAATGTTTTGGAAGCGTAACAAATCATAATAAAATTTATACAAGTATTATAGTATTAATTTAAAATTTTAATTACATACATACGCAAAACTATACATACATATTAACCACGCTTGATTGCTAATATAAAATTATATTACATTACATTTCAAAATTTTTTATAATTATCCTCGAACGTCATTAATAAGAGTTTAATTCATGAAGAAATATGAACGAACGAACGAACGAACGCACCGACAAAAAAAAACAAAAACGCACGAGCACACCACTTAATAGTTTTTTTGTATTGTAACATGCGACTTTAAAGATTTTCACCAAAAAAATGCGCAATTACTTTCCACACATTTTTCATAATTAAAACAATAGAAATATTAAATTTATTGCATTATTGTCACACATTTATGACATATTTAATTTCACTGAAGCAAAAATTCCAACGAGCACATAAAATAAAAGCGACTAAGCATTGCACACAATAGCAACACACCTTTTATTTAACCTTTGCTATTTTCCACTAATAATTTATACATTTTTACTATACATTTCTTTAGACTAATACACTTTTGATTTAATAAACACTTAACACAAATTATAGTTTACAAATTACTTTTATTTTACTTTTCTTCATCAATTAAATTTTCCTGTTCGCGAATTATTTGTTTTTTCACCGATGACCGAACGCGAAAAATGCCGATTGACCACTGATCTGATGCTGCACTTATTTGCGTCGCCGTGTAAAGGTGTGTGGTAGGTGTTGTTGGGATAAGCAAATTCATTTCTAGGTGGTCGTGCATTTAATTTATCGCATGAAATTATTATTATATTATTGGTGGCATGCTATTTATGTTGATGGAATTTTGCGCATGGCATGATATACGAGTGCGGTACATTTTGTTTGCCTTCCTAAATTAGTTAATTCGTAAGCGAATTATGCGAAATGATAAATACTGTTCCATTTTAGCATTTATTGAATATATTAAATAAAAATTAAATATTTTTGGTGTTAAATGAAATTTTACTGTTTATGTACGGGGTGTAATGGTTTTTAGCAACTATTTTGGAAGCATAAAATTGTAATAATATTTATACAAGTAGTGTTTATATTTCAATAAAAATTCTATAAAATCGCCATATATAAATATATAGTAATATATAGTATCTTTCCGCCATACACTTTTGGTTTAATAAACACTAATCGCAAAATATAATTTACAAATAATATTAATATTACTTTTCTTTATCAATTACATATTCCTTACTGCGAATTATTTTTGTTTATTACCGAAGACCGTGCGCGAAAAATTCCGATTGACAACTGATCTGCTGCTGACGCTGCACGTATTAGCGTCGCCGTGTAGCGGTGGGTGGTAGGTGTTGTTGGGAGAAGTTTAATTTCAAGTCCATGCATGCATAAATGCAAATGCCGGCGTAGGTGGTCGTGTAATTAATTTATCGCATGCAAATATTGTTACATTATTCGTTATATGCTATTTATGTTAATACAATTTTACGCATGGTACGATAGTGCGCGACCTTCCATGCGATAATTAAGCGAAATGTAAAATAAATTTTAAATTAAATGTTTATTAAATAAATTAATTAAAAATAAATATTTTTACTACTTCTAAATGAAATTAATCTATTTATGAATGTGGTGACATTTTTTATGTATTTTCGTTAATGTTTTGGAAGCGTAACAAATCATAATAAAATGTATACAAGTAGTATTAATGTTCTGATCGCAGAAAATTTTAATAACATGTGTACAAACATACATATGCAAAAATATACATACATATTAACAACGTTTGATTAAACATTTAATTATTTGTATATTAATGTACATATCTATTTCAAGAGATACACATATTTATAAAAAAAAAAACAATTGCTATAATGTTATAATAAATAAATGTGCATGCACGCTATTGCCTAACTTATTTGAAGCAATTTTCATTTGGTAAGGATATCAAAAATAGATATACATCTTAAATTCGTTAGCTCTTCCCCACAAATGTAAGAATAGAATCTTCAGTAAGTCAGTATGTAGGCTTGAGTGTGCGATTATGTAAATCCAACACGGTGTAGCGCGTAATGCTTCTTTGTCACTCACTCGAAATGAGTGAAGCTTGCACACAATGGAACTTTCAATGGATGATAGTTGATGAATTTACAGATATATACCTACTAACTACTCTAGCTACCTGTTGATATCAAAGCATTTCTTACTAGCTCTAGGTGTATTATATAATTCTATGGTAGTCAAAGAATACCACATCACACCACCGAATCACAAAGACAACAACGTGGATTAATGCTGTCAGTTAGCAAGCATAAAAGGTGAAAACCTTGATGAAAAGATGCAATTTCCAGAAGTTAATTCAGTGCAGTGCCACACAATGAAAGCCTCAGGGCAACAGTCCAAAGTCAATCATTTCAAAGTCAAAGAAAAATTCTTGAAGTCATGTGTTTGTATAACTATTCTGATTTTACAGAAAACATCCTTGTAGACTCCTTGACTCTTAAAGGAGTGCGTGCGTACTTCCATATATGTGTTCATATGTTACCAACAAATACTATTATCTTTCATTTTTAGAATGTCATTTGCACTTGACACCTGTGTTTTTATGCCCTATATTCCAACAGCTTTGAATAGTGTGTTCACTTGAGCCGGATGCTTTTATAACTACTGATGTTGTGCGTACCTTTTATGTAGTAGGGCAATGGCAGCACAATAATTCAATGCAATTGGCAAATTGATGTAGCCGCAGACACGAGGTTTACTATTTAGTCTATACACATGTTCATATATGCATCGCTGTTGGAAGCTAGTGATGAGTTTTTTATAAACTTGGATGGTTTAGTATCGCAACAGGCGTTGCCAAATAAGTTTTACCAAAAATACATCAACGAATGTGTAGGTACTCACAAACAAATTTTGAATTTTCATTCACATTAGACATGCTAACACCCTCATAATTCATAGGATTAACGACTATTTGCCCTTGCTTTTGGGTACAACTCTATTCTAGTGGAATTCCAGCCACAGCTAATTACTTATACTAAGTGGCACAGTTTATAAGCTAGCAAAGTTTTGATTGCTTTTACATGCTTGGCCCAACTTCGGTTTTAATTGGGTCAAGGATTTTATGTGAAGCTTCTTTGAAGGAAAAATTAAAAATTTTACCGATATACTTAAAATTAAATACGTATATCGCGGCGGCTCGAGATCATTTTTAAAACATACTGACACACCCTTATCTTTATAATAAAGCTAAATTTCGGCCATAACATTAAATTATAAGTGTTTTATTTCTTCTTGGAAACACCATGTCTAAGAAATATAGTATTAACGAGATTATTTGTAAAATAAAATTTAAAACATTTATTTGCACAATAGACATAATTTAAACATTAAAACCTTACTATCAGCGTGTTATGAAGCTTGTAAACTTAGACAGTCATTCCGAACATTCTAACACCATTGTCGTCTTTAGCTTGTTAGCTTTGTTGTTTTTGTACCATAAAATTGCACTAAAAGTTGTCAACGTCTGCGAAAAAACCACCACAATGTTGAATGGTTTCATTCCGTTGACACATGTTTATGGCAGTTGTTACATGTAACCGTTTATATACAAACATACTCCCATACATGTGAACATTCAGAAAACATATAAGAATTCATACAAAATAAACAGTTTTAGAGGTTAAAATGGAATTAAATATTTCCTCAAATGCATTCTTTTGACTTAGTTTAAATAAATCCCGTCAATCACAGTATACTAGAATACTATATTTGCTATTTTCATAGCACTTTGAGTTTCTTTAATACCTACTCCTACACACATCAACGACCACAAGCATGTATTTATAGCAGTCTTGCCTCACTTGGTATATAAACTCTTATAAAATTCTGTTCCCTGTAGTTTCATACTAACAAGTTAAGTAAAAATTTTTTGGAAACAATTTTCCATTAAACCCGTATAGGCTTTGATTTTCTAATGCATAAGTGGGCGATCTTTTAATCATAAATATATCTTAGTTTAACACATCAAGCACATTATCAAAGAACATTGCTGTGTTCGACAGTTTCGATATCCACGATTTTTTCAGTAATCAGAGACAAATATTGAAAGATTAGGCATATTGAATCATTGGCTGGTTTAAAAAGAATATACCCGCGTATACGTAATATTAACATTTATTTTTATAGTGTGAGATCATAATCATTATAATATTATACTCAGACAAGTAAGATGGATATATATAATGGGAGTGAATAGAGAAATTAAACTTTCTCTGCACAGGACTCATATATTTTTCTCAAATATGTCATAAATTAATATACTTTGCATGTGGTCATATCTACATAAATACATACATACATACAACGAAATATGTTAGATTTTCAAAAAAGACAAATACAGCTTTGAGGGTTTAATTTCAGGAGAGTGACAATATGTTTGGAATATATCTGAAGTGAGACAAGAAAAGCAAATAAAGACATCAATCCAACCACGCAAAAGTATGCATAACAATTCAGCCGAGAACGATAAAAATAGCCGTCCCATCAATTGCTCAATAATGAGTGTCGATGAGTGAGTGCTGCGCACAAACAAGACCAATGCTTAACTGAAATACGTTGTATTATAAATATTTGTTAACAACCGAATTGGAGGGACAAAAGGAAAACACCCAATTGTGTTAAGAGTAAACAATATATGGCATTGTAGTAGAATAAGGGTGTGTGAGTATCGCTAAAAGAGCACAAGTAGAAACAAAGTTCTATACAGATACTTATAAGAACATATCAGCATTGTAATCAAGAACAAGCAAATTAGAAGTAAAAATCTTGGAAAGCTTTTATTGGCAGGCGCTTGTGTCTTCTATCTTCTGCAATGGGTTTTGCTGTTCCAAGTCATCATTATTAGAGCGTTAATATTAAATGTTAAAGAGGGTATGTCTTATAGTCAACTCGTCTGGCAAATGCCGAAAAAAGCTGCTTTTAAAATCTTATGTTGAAAATAGAACGCTAACTTAGAGAACGCTGGCTATGAAATACAGTAGTTCTACTAATACGGTCATAAGAAGTGAAAGAACACTAGTATTCCAGTCTAGTCTTATTGTTTCAACAAACATTTAAATACTTAAAATTTTGCTTTGTATTTTATTTCACCACATTACCTTTTTAGTCAGTGCTAGATTTGTGTTTAAACGGCAATGTTATCGTTTGTCCTTCTAATACTCCCCCCGCTCTTTTAAGTTTAGGTTTTAATGTCTTAAGCATTCGACAGTTGAATAAAGCACAAGAGCGTCAAAGTTTATTTATACACTCCCATACTGACAAGCTTACAATAATATTGCAATAATATTTGTAAATGAAATCCAGTTTGCAACTAAATCATTTAAATAATTATATTTTAGTTGAATGGTACATATTTTAGCCATTTAATAGTTTTATTTCATTTATATTTAAGATTTCTCAACAAGATAACTAAAATATTGTAATAATCTGTTCTGCCAAGCAAGAACCACAACAAAAGCCACAACTAACAACTAGCAAGAAGATCGAGTTAAAAAAAGTTCCTTATTATTCGTTATCTCCGAGTGGAATGTATTTTTGGAACATTTGTGTGTACGTGCCTCCCTTAGGTATTTGAAATGATTTCCTGAATACCCTGACAGCATACACAAATTTGCTTTTATACAATTAGTTTCAACGTAACGAGTTGTAAGTGTTTCATTAACAAATTATGACAGTTTCACTGGGAATTCTTAAGAAATTGTTTCAAAATTGGTCCCTTGAGATAAAAAGGTACGTGCAAAAAAGTTTAAACGTCAGGCAAATATACTTTTGCTACTATTATATAAGTATTTTCACAAAACTTCCTTTATTAGCTTCGGTAAGAATGCCTGTACATATATTCTAATTACCATGGCATCAATATATTTCTTGTATATGTCTGCATGTATGTATGTAGTTAAAGAAAAAAAAATTATTTATTTATGTAAATAAAGCACAAAGAGTAGAAAAGTGTGTCCTAAGTGGCAATAATGTAATTATGTAACTTATTGCAGCTGCTCATGGGGGCGTGGATATAATAAATCGGTTTCTTTAAGTATTCGTATTTTTTCATAAAAAATGTAATTATGTTCATGCGTAAATTCACATGTGCATGTTTACACATATTCATGACGACTGAGTAAGTTACGTATACGCAACAGTGCATGTGTTCTATTGTTATATAAGAGAAAAAATGGTTGTAAGGAACTTGTTATGTACATATGTATGTATATATTATCTGTATTACCTCCCATATATGTGCCATTTATGTTCATAATATAAGTGCCAGATGTACATACATTGCGCAAAGAAATTAGTGACAACCGTCGATGCGCATCTTCTTGCTTTTACTTCCCAATGTATTTTTATGGTGAACATATGGAAATCTTTAATTACATGCTCGTATCACCTTCATGAAAATTATTAAACAACGCACTGCTAACTTTAATGCGCATTCCACAAAGAAAATCGAAATAACGGAAGAAATATTTTTATTATATTATCATATTTCATATAAATGTCTCGAATTAGCCCTCTGGAGTTCATACAAATAGTGAATTTTAAGAGAATGCATTGTTCAATGCCACTCGAAATAATAATTTTGCCTTCGAAGATCTACAACAGTCGAATGGACGAATCTAAGTATTCTATATACAAATATGTATCACTCGGACATTAAAAATACATAAGGATATGAGATGAACTTGTACCACAAGTAATAATAATAATGAAAATGTGTTTTCTCTTATAAAAAACTTGTTAATGTCAGTTTATATGCATTACTTTATATTAATAAGAGGTTATGCAAATATTCTCCCATAAATATATAATGAAATCATATAATTTCATTAACATAATTATCTACAAATATGGGTTTATTCATTAGATACTCAACCCGGTAATTACGCCCATGAGTATTCAAATAAGTGAAATTCACTCGCACACAAGCGTAAAATATGAAAGAATAGAAATATTCAATGAAATATATCTCTAGCTCTTTTAGGGTGAGTACACAAAAAATTTTGATTCAACTGCATTCTTAAGTAATTTAAAAGAAATTATTAGAACGAATAATTTTTCCAAAACAATTTGACATTAGAAATATTAATTTTGATTTTACAACTGTAAAATTTAAGCTGAATCTCATCTTTGCCATAGAAACACCACGAACCATTTTAAAATTCACTTGACATTTATCGTCTTCACATTTCAAGCGAACGCACCAGGCATATAACATTTAAGCGCATATTTGGCAAGACATAAAATATCAATAAATCGAAGTAAACAACGCGTTTTATAGTCACTAAAAATCAACCGAATCATGGAGATAGCATATGATAGCATATATGAGCACAAATTACCCAAACGAACCAAATAAGTGCTGCGACCATTACAATTCATTGTATGACAGTTATCTAGTAACTTTCCGATACCATGCAACATTGAATTCAGTGACTGTTTAGCTCTGCTGGGTAGCACCACGCTTACATTTTCAAACGCTCGCATATTCATTAATACATGAGCATACGCTTTAATCTTTTTCTGTAGTAATGGTGCATGTTAGCCATAATTTTTTTTTCACTTTTCACTTTCCACAATGTTGGATCAAAAAATTAAGCTGTTTAATGTAGGCTTTAATTGTTATTGTATGATTTGATTGTTATTGTTATTATGAGTTACCATTTAGAATTTAAAGTCAAGCCAGAACAAAATGCACAAAAAGAAACATTAAATTGTGTAATAAAAATAAAACTATATTTCACAAAAAGGATGCTTTGACCAAAGCATTCTACTGAATGTGCATGCTTTGCTTACATTAAAAAATGCTAGTCAGCTGATGAGAAAATCGAGAAAAATTTTGTGAAGCATGCCTTCAGGCGTGGACTTTATGAAATACCCAGCACTGAAACCACATTACAAATTTTTCAATTATTATGAATAATTTCTGATTTCAGCAAAAATTAGTAGTAAATATGCAGCAGCAACAGAGAATTGAAGGCTTATCACAAATTAGAACTTTGAATAATGAATAATAATCATAAGTGACTTGTACTTTTAAGTAAATGAACTCCAGACTACCATAGAGCATACCTACAGGTAATCAAATTAAATGAATACATCATCACACAGCAAAAGTTAAAAATATTCCTAATTGCATAAGTCGAAGCGCAGTTTACACTAATCTGGCCGCAAGATAAATGAGAAAACTAAGCAAAAATTTTGATGGAAGAAAAGAAATGTAATCTATGCTGAACAAGATTGAGATGAAGATTAGTTGCTAAGCAAACAATTAGTGAACAAAGTAAATGAGGTTAGGCTGCAGCTAAACCACACTACAATTAAACAAGAGGGTGAAATAATTATGAAAATAATAACGATGGTTTTCAAAAATGTTATTAAATTGCAACGAAAATGGAAATAATACAAATTTATTAAAAAAAACCTTTAAATAAAGATGTCAACCCATGTTGCTTCATTCATTTCCATAGCTTACTCTCGCCGTTAAACTTTTAACCGATTATATAATTTTTATTTTTATTTATTGCACTTGTGTAAACTGTTTTTCTCTGCCGCACATTTAAGTGCCTTGAAATAAAAGGCATGCTTGGATGCAAAAGCTATTGCGCGTTGAAATCGTTAATTAAGTGAATTTCCACGAAAGATAAAAATACCAATAGGATTTAAAAACATACAGAATCAAAAGTCATTAAATATTCGATGATAAAGGTTAAGAATACTCGTTACGTATATGCCACCGCCAACTCCTGCGTATGGTGAAATATACATACTACATACGTCATTTTATTAATTTATATTTTTTATTGCTGTTAAATTACCATAAGAGCTGTAATCAACTGGTTGTTAAAATATCCAATCATATTACTGACTATTAAGTCCGACACACTGATGGGCTCATCTCTACTAGTGGATGGCTGTTTTTAACATATTTCTGTAAGGTGATCTGCTAGCGATCCTTATGGTTAATATTTTACATAGCGATCTCATATATAATATTCATTTAGTTCTCAAACCTTAAGCTAAGAAAATGATATTAGCAAAAATGTGAATTTTGTCGTAGAATACGGAGAGCAAATTATGTTCGTGGACATTTGCCTCTACTCAATTTTGGTAAAATAAAATTCAATTAAACTTTTAGCTTTCCTTTTTCTTTCTAATGAGTTGAAGTTAAGTTTTAATATATTGTTAAAGTTGAAGTCAAAACCAAATTATTATGTCATTAATTACCAAACAGTTAAAAATATGTTACCATATGCATACAAAAGCCTTCAAAGATTCTGACTAATGAATTACATTGAAGTTCCACAGGAGCTAGTGATAATTTCAGCAGTTCAGTAAAATAGATACCCTAAAAGTATGCAACATCGAACAATAAGTTTCAACCGTCAAAGGTGTTTTTTGAGTAATAAACAAATAATCTTTACGAAAGTGAAAATAGTGCAAGTAGCTAAATAAGAAGTTAGAATTATATTCCTTAACATTTTAATTACAACAATCATATAAAAAAAAATAATCATTACAAAATAAATTGCGACATCAATACACTTTAAATACAAAAGTCCAGTACGCTTCGGCATGGTTTGCCTACATTTGGGTGCTTTGTGTGATATTTTTCACATATTAAACAACTCACACTTTTTAAATCATATTACACGTTTTTTTCATTAATTATTTTTGTCAGCTTATGTAAGAATTTATTTTCATTAATTTTTCAGTTAGACGTACATTAATAGCATGGTTTTTTAACTACATTTTTATTGTTAATTCTACCAACTCATATAGTATTACAGAACAAAAATAAAAATTATGCTTAACAACCAACTACCAACATACAAGTTAGAATAGACACACCCAACAATAGTTCTCGAGTAAACATCGAGCAACATACCAGCCAAGGATCACATAGTTAAAGTTACAACAAAACACAAAGTGCACCCAACGATAATCGTATACGAATAGTGTACACATACCAACAAATGGATGTATTAGAGGCGGAGTACGCAGCAAATAAGTTTGCGAAAGGTGCTCGACGAAAGCAAATCGCAGAACGTATTGGAGTGCAGGAAATCCAAGTGCGAAATTGGTTCCAAAATAGACAAGCGAAAGAAAAATCATCCTCCAGAGCACTATTTTAAAGCATACGCCCTATATTTAATTACCTGCTAAAGGACCGATGGTAACTGAACTTAGACCGTAGTGATTGCAGCAGGTAGAAGAAAACATAAAAAAAGGGTACATATATAAAAAGTCATTAAAAGTATTTACAAATCGACATTTATCGAGTAAACATCGAGGCGACAGTTATACCAACAGACTCAAGCAACGATAGCCGTACAAGAGTAGTGTACTCATATCAACAAATGGATATATTAGAGGCGGAATACATAGCAAACAAGTTTGCGAAAGGTGCGCGACGAAAGGAAATAGCAGAACGTATTGGAGTACAATAAATCCAAGTGCGGACATGGTTCAAGAACAGACGAGCCAAAGATAAGCAGACTTTCAGAAATGTAAAATCTTTCATTTAGAATAAAGATGCTTATTATGGCCAATATCAAGACATTTCGCTTAAAATTTGCAGATCAGAAGATCTGGATGATATAAGGGATATTATAGAAAAATGTCTCAGCATTTCACGACCGGTTCAGCCACCGGCGGTAAGGTGTGTGAGAATATTAGAGCATCTAGTATTCCATACGACGCCAAATTGCCTAAAAGTTCAAACGCTGAGTCTAGGATGTCACAACCGAAGACATGTGAGTCCAAAAGACGACTGAGCAAGATTATCTCTATTTGCCTTTCTTTTATACATTACTAGCTGACGCGGAGGCGAACTTTCTTCTGCATTAGAAGCAAAAAATTAGCATAAATTTTATTTTTACTTTATTGAGTTTATTATGTTATTAGGATAGTCTAAAAATTAAGTATTTTAATGATTCTCTATTAGTTGTGTATATTGGTGCATGGAATATATTTTTCGTTTTATTATCAGGCGTAAAAACAAATAACTCATATTGTTTTCCGACCCGTGAACATGACAAATATAATTAATATTTTTACTAAACTAAACTTTACTAGACTAAACTATTAAAACTATTTAAATGGAATCGACAGCCGAACGATTTTCTACTCGACTTGCACTCCTGCTCTCTGAGAGCACTCATCAGCATCTCGATATAAGGGAGCTGTGGAACGGCATCTCAAACTCATTGCATACCGCTGCAGCCGAAACAATTGGTCTCCGGCAACACCAAAAAACCAGTTGGTACGATGAGAGTTGTCGCTCCGCAGTGGAGAGAAAACAGGCTGCCTACCTCGCAACGTTGCGATCGACCACAACACGTTCGGGGTGGGATAGATATCGAGAACTGAAGAGGGAAGCGAGACGCATTTGCAGACGTAAAAAGAAAGAGGCCGAAATGCGTGAGTATGAAAAGCTTGAAAAGCTGGCCGACATGGGTAATGCTCGAAAATTTTATGAAAAGATGAGGCGATTAACAGAAGGTTTCAAGACCGGAGCACTATCATGTAGGGACCGAGAAGGTAAACTGATAACGGATGCCCAGAGCATAATGGGATTATGGAGGGAACACTTCTCCGACCTGCTGAATGGCAGTGAAAGTACAACACCAGGAGATGGCGAACCCGATTCCCCAATCGATGACGATGGAATAGTTGTTCCATTAACCGACCATGAAGAAATTAGAATAGCAATTACCCGCTTGAAGAACAACAAAGCGGCGGGGGCCGATGGATTACCGGCCGAGCTATTCAAATACGGCGGCGAAGAACTGATAAGGTGCATGCATCAGCTTCTTTGGAGAATATGACGATTTGAATCTCAGTGTGCTCTGCCCAATCCATAAAAAAGGGAGACCCCACAATCTGCGCCTGACCTGAAAAATCTACCATGGACCAGATATTCACCATACGCCAAATCTTGGAAAAGACCCGAGAGAGAAGAATCGAAACTCACCATCTTTTCATCGATTTTAAAGCAGCCTTTGACAGCTCGAAAAAGAGCTATGTACCTCTATGCCGCGATGTCTGAATTTGGTATCCCCTCAAAACTAATACGGCTATGCAAGTTGACGTTGAGCAACACCAAAAGCTCCGTCAAGATCGAGAAGGACCTCTCCGAGCCGTTCGATACCAAACGAGATTTCAGAGAAGGTGACTCACTATCGTGCGACTTCTTCAATCTACTGCTGGAAAAAATAATACGAGCTGCAGAGCTAAACAGAGAAGCGTATGGGTCTGGTGGTGAATGAGGACAAGACGAAATATCTCCTGTCATCAAACAAACAGTCAGCGCACTCGCGTTGACAGTCATAATTTTGAAGTTGTAGAAAATTTCGTTTATCTGGGAACCAGCATTAACAACACCAACAATGTCAGCCACGAAATCCAACGCAGAATCACTCTTGCCAACAGGTGCTTCTTTGGACTGAGTAGGCAATTGAAAAGTTAAGTCCTCTCTCGACGTAACAAAATCAAACTCTACAAGTCGCAGGAACTAATTGATTAATTCATTAAACAGCAATTGCTCGATTTAAATCTCATTTTTCTACATTAATTTCTAATTGAATTTTAATCTACTTGAAAATGTATTGTCTGCGAGTTGTTGTTCTCGCTACACGACAATAGATGTCGCTGCCGGAAATTAATAATAAAATAGCAATAAGTTGATGAAACTTACCAACTTCTTATGAAATGCAAAGCAAAAATGTGTAACAGCTGATCAAATATCGATTAATCGGCAGTGTGAAGGGGAAAAACTGGTTTCTCAATCAAAACTTTAATTGATCAATTAATGTGCGAAAATGTTATTTATTACTCAGTTAAGCGTTGTGATTTTTTTTTTTTTTTTGAAAAATTGATATGCACATTCCGTCTTCTGGTATGTTAAATATTTATCTTGATATACCAGTGACTTATAAATGCTTTAAATTAAATATCAAAAAATGTTTGTCATAATTTAACTTACATAAATGATCTGATAATTGAACTTATATTTCACACGTACCTGAAATTCAAAACAAAAAATTATTTGTTAAGTTATCAAAGCTTGAATGTATAAAGTACAGTTTAATAAATATGATCAAATAAATTATTAGAGATTTTCATAAATGTAATTGTACTAAGCAGCAGATCTACAAAACCATCACCACA
The DNA here is from genome assembly GCA_031772095.1 of Zeugodacus tau. Lineage (NCBI taxonomy): Eukaryota > Metazoa > Arthropoda > Insecta > Diptera > Tephritidae > Zeugodacus > Zeugodacus tau. Next base: position 45,070,684 of record CM062650.1, read on the forward strand.
CAAATATAATTGCTTTGAATTTTCTAGTTCTAACTTAACGCTAATTTATTACTTTTTTATATTTTTCATCTTTGCATTAACAGTCTCTGCTTGAGAAAGCATGTGATATTATTGTCCAGTTACATTGTTTTTGTTATTTTATTTTATTTTTAGCCGAAAAGTGTGCTTTATTTTAGGTAATCAGAGTAGCGGATGCAATTTGTCTTTTATTTTGCTCTGAAGATTGAATATGTATGAAATTTTTTGTACTGATCCATATTTAAAAATATTAAAATAAAGATTTTAATGATTTCCGAAACAAAGTAGTAAACAATAAAGGTGAAATATTTTTTTTGATTTATTCAAGAAAAAAATTACACAGCGAACTTGGTTCAAAAATCGACAAACTAAAGAAAGAAATGCTACATTCAGAACTAAAACGACTAGGTCACTTGTAGTAGATCTAACGACCTGAATGATATTATGGAAATCATTGATTAAGATCTTAATGCTTGCAGCCGTACATCTCAGATAGATACTGTGCCAGAGCAATATATGTATGAACTCAAATTCCAACTAGACACCATAGCGAATGGAGTAGTATCGGTTATATCGGAATTTGGAAACATGAGACTTTAGCATTCAATCAATTCAATGATTCTCGAAGAAAAGTTCTCATAACCACTCTTCTCAATCCATAAGTAGACCGCTATTTACACTAGCCTAAAAGCTAGTTTGATCTAATTTTCTTCGATTCTGATTTTTGGCGTGAAATTATATTACTTTCATCAAACAAATATATTTCATATGCTAATATGCACTTCCACAGACATTGAGCGACACAAGGAGTTAATAGGCAATTTAGGCGCATTCGATTTGTCACTATCACAAATCGGTCAACCACTTAATATAATATTTACTTATGATTGAATTATGTAAATTATGATTTGATTGAATTATAATACGAATTGAAGGTTGTGTATATCTGTAAATTGGCGTTAATATCGAAAAATCAGAATAAATTTCTAAAATTTCTAAAATTAGCTTTTTTGCATATAAATACATAATTATACAAAAAAATGCGGCATATTGTGTGGGAAGAATTGATCACACAATAAACAGAATATATGATTAAGACTTCCAAAAATTCACAAAAATTGTAAATAATGCTATAAGCATGCTGAAATGTGATTCTTGATTACAAAATCACAAATGAAACTATTGCACTTGCTTTCACCGTCGACTGATTATGACGGTAATGGAGTGATGATATTGCGTGTAAAGTAGCTGCAACACATATTCATGGTACAGAAAACACACAAACACTATACTTTTGACTCACCCTCACTACTCTCATTATTCCCTTTACGTCACACGCACTTACTTTTGAAATATTTTTCTTTCAATTTTATTATAAACAATGGCATTCATAAACACTTAGGTGTTTTTGTTTCTATTTCAAAAAAACTGGCAAGCAGTCGAGCGTATGAGCCATTTATGCGGCGCATACTGTGAATGCAACTGTTTTTTAGTGTGTATAAAAGAATAACGTCGGCTTCCGTTGAGAATAACATTCTGTTGTTTGAATAGTGTGTTGCAAAATATTACTGCAAACAATGCAACAGTTTGTGACAGCAGCGCTCTGAAATGTGTAAACGAGTGTAACAGAATGCTACTGTCTCCATAACTCATTCTCCAGAGAAAAAGTGACATATTTAAATGCTCGCAAGAAACTAAACTATTTGATGTGGAAATATACACTAGCAACACATTCGGTTGGGTTAACCCCTCTAAAGTTTCTAAATTTTCTGACTTTTGCTGAGAGAAATCTGGGCTTTATATGATGTATTTCACTTGCTAGAATATTTTTTTTATTTTTTTAAAGAAGGAAAAATTAAATATGATATTTATTTTTATTTCAAAAATATCTGAATTGTTGCCTGTCAAAAGTCAGTGGAAAAAAGAAGCATGGATGTTTACAAGCATGAGTGGCTTACAAGCTGTGTCACTTGAGACTTGTCCCGTGACGGCAATGCTGAGAATATTCTACTGCAAGTGTTAGTTTCGCTGCAATATGCCTAAGAATGCATTTTTTAAAGTATGAAGGAAATATGAAATATGAAAAACAAAAATACCCACCGATTACTCCTATATTTTCATTACTTTTCAGTTTTTTTATTGTAAAGAGCATTGTTCATCATGTGTTTTAAAACAGATTTTTCTTTTCTTTAAATATCACTACTACAATAAAATCACAAATGTTATGTAGATTATAAATGAACTAAATCCATGAAAATATAATGTTATCGAAATAATACTATTTCAGTTAAACTAGAATTGGCGTTTAAATGCTGACACCTTTAAAAATACACCTATGACACATTAGAAACAGAGAAACATAAATTCATATATATATACATATACATGTATACATATGTGGTTCTTCGCTATTAAAAACCAACACAAGTACAAAGCTGCGGTATTGAGCAATATATGCGTGTACGATATATGCTTTTATCATTTATGGTACATTTATTGTCCTCTTTGTATTTTTGTATTTCACCATTTCAAAGCACGAAATATCCTCACGGGCACTATTTCACCTGTCTGCTCTGTTAAACCACTGTTGATATGGTCTTTTTGTAGACTCAACCAATGGAATGAGAGTTTTGCCACAGGCGATTTATCGAAAATTCAATAAGTCCATGTTTAGATTGTGAAAAGCGTACATGTTGTGGATGATGTGCGCTATATCGGAAAATAAATGAATTTTTGATACTACATATATCATAACAAATTCCTCTTAAATGCTTGATATTTTCAATATACTGAAAATCTAAATTCCAATTACATTTTTCGTTTTTTTAACTTTGGCTATAATAATTGAAATTTTCAATATATCAATGTATTTTTGATTTTGTGTTAAAAGATCTTGACGGAATTCGTCTGAAAAGCTGTAAATGGCGTTACGCATTACGAAGCAAACTTAATAATAAGCTCAACATAATTTAATACAAAAGAATGCCTTTGACACGCAATAAATGTACATAGGCAGACAGGAAAGTGACGATGAGCCAGAACTAATGAGTTATTATATTCGTATATTTATATAGTTAGTCGAATTATAACAGAAATTCGTCGAAACAGTCGTATAAACTCATATAGAAATTTCGAAAGCAAAACTAATCATTGTGCTTCAATTCCTTTGAAAACCCTTGAGGAGAAGACAAAAGTTCCTTACAAATTAGCATATTTGACAACTTTTACATCTATCTTTCTCTGATCCTATAAATACAATGAAAAGAGCTCCAAAATCTACTTCCCTAAATCACAAATTAAAAATTTGCAAAGATAATAAGAAGACGACACTGAACGAATTCTTCAGAAGACCATTTTTTTATACAAATAACATGCTTTATGTTTACGTTTCACACTAAAAAATATAGAAATATTATATATACGCTCAAAAATTTGTGAAATAATCCATGCAGATCTTCAACCGAAAGTGAAGTTCAAGTCATATTTTGCATATTTCCTCCAGCTATTTGGAGAAACAGGTCCTATTAACTCGTACTCAAAATCAAAAAGTATTTACTTAAAATAGTAATGGACCGGTAAAGGTCAGAAGAGAAGTTAAGCCTAAAAAATTAAAACAAACATAAGAACTACAAATAATTCAAGGACAAGAAGAAAAGGAGAGTGCAGGAAAATGGGAAAATACAACGTAGAACAATCAAAGTTAAATTGAAGGGTAGCAATACAAATGGAAAAGTGAACTTTAAATACTACCAATGTGCAAAGTGAGTGAGCTTGGTCTCGTTACTAATTCAAAGAATTTAAATCAAAGCAGAAGCAAGAAATTTGTATACTGTAAATACTATCCGTTGAAAAGCAAATGCGAACATTAAACTACTACAAAATACCAATAGCTTTCCAGCATACTTATTAAGTGGTCTATGCTTAAGTAGTCAAGAGCGGCTGTAAATTAGCTGAAGAAGATGCCAATTAACGCAAGTTAAGCTTTAATTTCACTGCACTTTCACTTTTAGTATTTCAATGAGAGAAGTGGGAGCGGATATGGTGTGGCTGAAAGTTCCAGGATAATTGCATATTTTATTATCGGTGGTAAGTGAATTCAAAATAAAATAAACGAAAAAATGTTGTCACGCCAGCTTCACTAATCTCTTCTTTTAATTAATTATTTCAATTTCTTTCTTCTACCGAATCCTTCATTTTCTTTAATTCCATATTTAAATAATCAATGCGATGTGGGTGGAGTCAATAATAAATGCTGAAAAATAATTTAGTTACTAGTTGAAAATTCTGAGCAGTGGAATTTTGTACTTGTACTTGTTATCATGCAGAGCAGATGTCAAAAATTTAAACTCATATTGGATACTTTATATAGTAATTGTCGTGGACAGCAGTCACTGATATTTCATCAGTCAGTTCATAATATCCTCCAGGACATTACATTGCCGTAATTATCTGGATAAAAATGATGTATTAAGTCACAAGTAAACGTACATGCATTTCGCAGTTTACGCAGGTAGTATTTTAAGTGATCTGGAATATATAACTGCAACTTCTTTTTTACACCAGCAACGAGTTCAAGGATTTTTTTCATTTGTTTAAGAATTAAAAGTACTTTACAAAGGAAAAACCTAAATACAAGTTGGAACAACAACCATGCCAAACTTTATATTTGCTTCATACAGCTAACTATTTGCGCGTCAACAGCATCAGATGTTGCAAGTTAACGCAAATACAGCACGATATGGTTGAAGGAATTTGAAACTTTGATGCACCAAAATTAAAATTCAACAAGAAAGAGAAGAAAAAACACAAACTTCGCCTAAACAATAGTATATGGAAACGGTGTACTTAAATACCTTACAGAAAACATTTATAGAGCATGAAAGAGAGATACAAGGCATCTTATGTGGTAGATATTAGTATGGTAGTCACTTATTGTTTCACAGTCTTGAGTCTAATCACAGGCAATTTTTTTTATCAGATGAAATCCATAACAGCCTTAAGTAAGTGGCAACCAACTGACTCAAGGAAGATAGAATTGAACACGAACCGCTGTATGGCAAGCCGATGGTCAATTTGTAGCGTAATCAATCACCGATAAGCTGGGGCATGCATCAATATTCCTCGCATACATATAGCCTCATATTTTCAATGTCTCAATTTGACTTAATTATATTATCCAGTGCGCGATATTTTTTATCGCTTTTGTTATTCATTTTTCCAAATATGCAAGTAGCTGGAACTATAATTTTGAACTTTACTGCAAATTATAGTAAAAAAAAATCTATTTAGGACAAGCCGGTTGCCATTTCAACTTGAGAGGTAAATATGCAATAATTTTAAATAAAGAAAGATCCGAAAGGAACATTCTTGATATTTCATTCAAGCTTGCGAAAAAGATATTTTGCACATCTTCTATTTTTTTACTGTTACCACCTTTGGTTTACAGACAATGTCCCCCGCTTACCACATGATGAATTTTATCAAATTTACATATGACATCAACAATCAATGCAATTCATATTCATAAAGCATACCAAATCAAAACAACAATACGTCTGTGCGTACTGGCTAGCTCAGCGGCAAACATTGACAAGTTTATGTCAGCATCAGCCAAGTAACGAAATTCAAATAAAATGGAAATAAGCAAATGTTTAGCGTGGCGATGAAGTGGAATTGGCGTCATTTTAAAGATGCGTTTGGATGCGATGATTACGATGGTGTTGCTTATGGAGATCGATGACGTGAATGATGTTTGCTATAATCTATATAAATATTTCAGTAACTTTGTAATATTTTATGAGGTATTATATTGAGACCAAATAACACTAAATATACAAAAATTCGTCATGCTTGAGACTGTTAGGCGTATACCAAAGAATAGAAAGTATAAAATGTACTCAAAATTTGTGCAGATATGTAGATAGTGTTTAGCAATATTAAAATCCATAAATCAGTAAGGCATGTAGAAATTAGCCTTAGAAAAAACTTAAGCAAGGATAATGTAACACACCAACAAGATACCTATTTCAATACGAAAAGAGAGCGTGCGGATAAACGTACAAAATTATACAAAAGTTCTATAGGATTTTAACTGTTGCTTTTAACTGGTTCAATGGCTGACTACATGATAAGTTCTCACCAAGTCACAAATTATAGGTGTGCAAATGCTCAGATTTTCTCACGCATATGTAAGTACACCTTCACAAGTTCATGTTAGAGCATTTCTACCTTCATAATGGCAGACTAAGTTAAGCCATCATGGCAGACAACATTAGCACGCACATACACTGCGAAAGTGTATATTAAAAGCATTAGTGTCATGTGTGCAAAGCCAAAATTATTCTGTCGTAATTTATAGACAAATGAAGAAGTAAGTGATAACAGAAAACTTTCGAAACTTTTTTCTTACGCATAAATACACTAAATTGCGTGGATTTCAGTAGAAATCGGAAAATTGTATGCTTTGGTTAAGTAGGCAATAATATTGTATAACTATATAATTCGACCAATATTTTTTTATAAACATTGAAAGAGTGCAAGGTGATATCTTTATTAAAATTTGTTCATTACATAGGAATTTATTTCAATGAAATTTAAGAATATCACCGAGGTGTCTCATTAGCGTCTAGCAAAGTTAAATTCCAACTCATTTGTTTTAAAACTTTCTACGAACTTCTATCAGTTTCAATTTAGCATTACTTTCCATCTTACTATAGAAAATATAAAAGGCTTCAATAATCATAATTTACTATTTTCAAAAACTGTGAGGTATATTAAAGAATAAAATAAAGATGAACAAAGAGTTGAATGTAGGGGTGATCTGTTATTATTAAGCTTTCGTTTAATAACCAACTCCAAAAATGCCGGAAATTCAATTTTCACTTTGCGCTGCTAACCAAATGCGTCCCTCATACGCCCCACTGGACCTATGCATTAACATACGCGCTCTCTATATAACCAGAAGCACATTCAGTTCAATGAAGCAACAAGTTGTTTATCTTTCCTGTTTTCATTTTCAGTTTTCTTTCGTGGCAAAACTAAAAGCTATACACATTGATAAGCAAAAATTCACAGAGTGTCTATACATTCGCTCAATAGATCACCAGACCCACAGCTGCTATTGTATGTGATTTTAGCATTTTCAATTTCACTTGTTGACTTTTGCACTTTGAATGTTGATGCTTTTGTTTATTTCCATTAATACGGTCAATGTTTTCCGACCACAATTTCGAACAAAATATTGAGTTTTCATTATGTACACAAAGCTTACACTAAAAGCTAAAACCCTTTTACATTTATAAATCAAACAGTTGCTGTTATGAGTCAAGCCAATACGGTTTACTTAACAAAAAGTCAATATGCTAAAGAGTAGAGTGAAGTAAAATTAATGAAACAATTGCAATTTTGAAGTATTTTCGTAAAATAAACATGACTAGAAAATAGTTTTTTTAGTGAATCTGGAACCCGCCAGATTTATATCCTGCATAGAATGTATCAATCGTAAATCAGATGATTATCGTTGCTTCTAGTTCAAGTTCTTAAATTTGTGCGCTAGAACATCTATTGAATAAATAACAAACATGGAGCTTGATTTTCAAAGAACAGCATTCAACGTCAATACTTTTCCTGCCTATACCACATTCTATACAGAACTCATTTATTTATTCGCTATAATATAGTAATATGCTAACTTAAAAAACCAACGGTGATGACTTCTTCAACATCCGTTTTGACACATTCTAATAAATTGAGTCGCGGCATATCATGCATGTTCAGGCAGATAGATCCACGATACAAAATTATGTACAGAGGTAGTATATTTGCCGTTTTCATTGAAGCTTTTGCTTTCTGTGTGTGGGCTGTTTCAGCACGTTACTTCCGCTACTTAACTTCCATTTTCCGGTGATAGGCAATATAAATAAGAACAGAGAAAAACTAAACAAACCGGCAGATGTGTAACAAACGAGCAAGAAAGGTTTATTCAACACCATCCAACATTATTATTTGACAGAGAACAACCTGTGGGAAGTATTGTTTATACAAAGGCGTCTGTTTAAATACGACTTCTTGGATACATATTTGTTGAAGAACTAACAGGTGAGTAAGAGTATTCTTGTGGAATTGTCAAATACAATACAAATAGGTATTTCAATAAACTTCCTAATCTCACTAATTTGAGTACGGAAAATCTTATTTTTCCTCACTTCAATAGAAGTTTATACTGTGTCATTGTGTGTAGAATAAACGGAAATAACACTTGTACTATTATAAATATAAGTGGTGAATATTTGTGAATGAAAAACACCTGAGATCTGCACGTGTAGAGTGGTTTGAAATATATATATGTTACACTGATAACATAGCAACAAAAAGCAACATTTCAGGCACAAGCCTGTTCACCCACTCCTGTGGAACTTTTTTCTTTTATAACTAAAAAAGTTTTACCGCCTCACTTATTCTTCTTACTACGTGTCCTCTGGCATTCTTGTATCGTAATTCGAATCTGACAACGAGACAAATACCCGTAGGTGTTGTATTGCAGCAGTACTTTTTGCTACAATTTTCTTCCAGTATTTTTCCTTTAACAATTTCTTGAAAATGTGTGCACCCTAATCGCAAGAATTTTATTGACACGTGCAGATACAAGCAGCAATATGAAAGATATACATTAGATTGGCATAACGAATTGTAAGAAAAATGTAAGGTGCACACATAAATTGAGGTTGGCAATTAAAGGGGAGCACAAAAGCGAATATTGGCGAAAATCTCACTCACCTTATTGGTCTAACGTTAAAGTGCCACTTTTGAAGTGTCTACAAAGAAAAAAAGAAAGATAAATCAGAAATCGATCTTTGAAAACGAATCGTTCGATGAATATTCATTTGACAAGTGGTGTGAAAAATTGCCAACGGCATAGGCATACGGAAATGGGCTGGAATATTTCTAATGGTTATGGAATGGCGAGTGATAGTTTTAAATGAAAGATAATACACTATTTTGGTTATGATTTTGGTAAAAGCACTTTCACTAGCAAAACTCAACAAAAAGCGTATGCTAATTGGAATTGGCATACTTTTTATTTGCAGTCCACTTATTACGAAAGCATTGATATGATTTTACAATCATCCAATGTATGGGATTATCGAAGATTTTCATTATTGTTCGTATCAAAATTTATTCATAGTAAATATATGTGATTCTTCGATAAAGAAGAGAATGATAATAAACTGTCTTTATTATTCCAATTATTTTTATAGGATATTTTATTTCACACTTGAATTTGATGCACCAATTTTGACGTGATGTGGGTAACACAAAAATATAAACATCACGAAATCGTTAACACTTCCGTCAAATGTGAGCATAAATTCACAAGTACCTGAATATGTGGGCTTGAATATATAAAAAGAAACAAAGTTCAAAAAGCCTTTACGGTTCGTTACACCCTTACAAGAGTAATGTGAGAAAAACATCAACAGCTCCGAGTGATGCATAAAAAACACGTAAAATGGGGTATAAACCCATTTTTAAGCGCAAAGTGGAAGCCACCAAAACACATACGTATGTGTAAAAACGGTTTTCATCATATTCAGATGTCAACTCATATTCTAGACTCAGTTCAGTTGGCTTTTCAAATAAAAGAAGCAAGGGTGGTTTGTTGCATGAGTCCTTATTACGAACATCGTAATTACTGCACTTCGTAAATTCACCCATAAACTGCCTACGTGCAGAAACCTAGCGGGAAATTTATGATAATAATTTTTAACGATTTATGTATAGCCAGTACTTATGTTCGCAAGGCATAGAATCTGCTTAACACCTTGATACTATTAATGGATACTTGATGCCTGATGGCGATTCGAGGCTATGTGAAATTATATATGAATGAGAAAGGTATACAATAAAATCATCATAAAGTTGAAAATAATATGTAAATATACGCGTATGTATCGAATTTGAATAACCCTACCTTTGCTATAAATGCACTAACTTCTTTGCGAGTGAGGTGAAGCCATTACCTTTGGCGTCAACAAAATTGCCTTTCATTTTTATTGCAACAATTTTATGCCTCATAAATTATATGTACATTCGTTTGTCCTTATAATACAATCCCTTTATTTATAAACTTCTCCTTTCTCGAATAGAAAATACATTTCTGTTATTAAGTTACAAAGTTTTATAAAAATTAGGAAACAGTATACAAATCCCGTTTATTGTATTATATTAAAGAATTAATTTTAGTTTCCATAATTCCAGCGTTTCCAAACGAATTGAACCCCAGCATAGTAAGCACTATGTGTACCTAAACTGGAACTCAATACCACAGCATGAACATACAGATACTCATTCTTCTTTTGAACTTTAACATATACCCTTCTTGCTATAAGCTGATAGCATTTCTGACTAGCGCTGGTGAATTCTAATATAATTCTATGTTAGTCAAAAAGAACACATCACACCATCAAACCACAATGGCAGCAAGGTGGAAGAGCGGATTCATGATGTCCGCTGGTAAGCATATAAGGTTAATGTTAATTCAGTGCAGTGCCATATAATACAAGCGTCAAAGCAAATGTTGAAATCGCTGCCAAAGTAAAATCAAAATTCTTCAAATGACGAGCTTGTGCAACACGACGCATGAGTAACCTAAATTCGCAGAAAATACCACTGTGCTAACATAATATCGGGCGATATATTAAGAGGAAAATATTTAAGGGCGTGACTTTCATCACATGAGGTTCAATTCACCTCTATTTATTTGCAGTTTGACTACGCCTACTTCTCTATGTTATGTCCTTGGAGTATTAGCAATTAATTTTCATAATCGAACAGCATTCAGTACCAACAACCAACACAGCTTTTATACACGTCCTTTTACAATAACAACTATTAACACATCTGCACTCATTGTTTGCTCAATTGCTCATTTATAAATCACTAAATTAATATGATTAAATATACTTATTCGAATTTTTACATATTGACTTTGTTTTTTTTTACTTACATTTCCACACAATTTCCACAATTACACATGAATATGTTACTCTAAAATTCTATACATATTTAATTAGATCGTAATAAATGGGAATGCGTCAAATGATTTACTAATTAGAGAAAATTAATTGTGGCTGAACTGGATAATTACGTAAAATCACATTCTCTAATTCCAAATTTAAAATGCAGTGCGATAATTGCAGCGCTTGTTTGTTGAATTGGCAACATCATGCTTATGAGCATAAATCACAAAACACAATTGCCAGAAAATATTAACCACAGCAATTTTTTTCTACGTACCCTGGTTAGACAGATGAGTGGCTTTAATTACTGAAAACACCAATTGCAGTTGTAGGTCATTTTCCACAAAATAGTTCAATGCATAGCATCCGTGGAGGATGGGACCATGTGTAGAAGTTCACGCAAGTGAGGAAAGTTTTTGATTGTCATTCACTTGGGAGTGGCCAGAAACGATTCTTCTCCACATGGTCCAAGCAGCTCACGACTTCCGGTTTTAGACCAAGTATCCTCTGGGTAGCCAACAGACATCCGTTTGAAGGCGAGCTAACGTGAGAAGGCGAAGCCCGCTTATGCGGTTGTGTGTAGGGTTTGGGACCCACCACATAAAAACACCCCCCAATGAAAAATCTACGAAAGCCTCGGATGAGACACCCCCCTTTTGTTGACGACCCCTGCAAACGTTTTAAGGATAATGATATAAGGGCATGCACCTGGAATGTCCGGACCCTTAATTGGGAAGGTGCCTCTGCCCAGCTGGTTGATGTCCTCATACGACTCAAGGCTGACATCACCGCCATCCAAGAAGTGCGATGGACGGGACAAGGACGGAAGAAGGTGGGTCCTTGTGACATCTACTACAGCGGCCATATAAAGGAGCGCAAATTTGGTGTTGGATTTGTGGTGGGAGAGAGACTCCGTCGCAGAGTCCTTGCATTCACCCCGGTGGATGAACGTCTTGCCACAATCCGCATCAAAGCGAGGTTCTTCAACATATCGCTGATTTGCGCCCACGCCCCAACGGAAGAGAAGGACGATGTGACCAAAGATGCTTTCTATGAGCGCCTAGAACGCACCTATGAGCGCTGCCCCGCCACGATGTAAAAGTCGATTTTAACGCCAGGGTGGGTAAAGAAGGTGTCTTTGGCACAACAGTCGGAAAATTCAGCCTCCATGACGAAACATCGCCAAACGGCCTGAGGCTGATCGACTTCGCTGGGGCCCGAAATATGGTCGTCTGTAGTACCAGATTCCAGCATAAGAAAATACATCAAGCTACTTGGCTGTCTCCTGATCGAAACACGCGGAACCAAATCGATCATGTTGTGATAGACGGAAGACATGTCTCCTGTGTTTTAGACGTGCGTACGCTCCGAGGACCAAATATAGACTCGGACCATTATCTGGTCGCAGCGAAGATACGCACCCGCCTCTGTGCAGCAAAGAACGCCCGTCAACAAACACAAGGAAGGTTCGACGTCGAAAAGCTGCAATCGCAACAGACAGCCACGAAATACTCTACTCGACTTGCACTCCTGCTCTCTGAGAGCACTCATCAGCATCTCGGTATAAGGGAACTGTGGAACGGCATCTCAAACTCACTGCGTACCGCTGCAGCCGAAACAATTGGTTTTCGGCAACGACAAAAAACAAGCTGGTACGATGAGGAGTGCCGTTTCGCAGCGGAGAGAAAACAGACTGCCTACCTCGCAACTTTGCAAACGACCACAACACGTGCGGGATGCGATAGATACCGAGAGCTGAAGAGGGAAGCGAGACGCATCTGCAGACAAAAAAAGAAAGAGGCCGAAATGCGTGAGTACGAAGAGCTTGAGAAGCTGGCAGACAGAGGGAATGCTCGAAAATTTTATGAAAAAATGAAGCGACTTAACGAAGGTTTCAAGACCGGAGCATCCACATGTAGAGACCAAGGTGGTAATCTGGTAACCGATGTCCAGGGCATACTGGGATTATGTAGGGAACACTTCTCCGACCTGCTGAATGGCAGTGAGAGTACAACACCAGGAGATGGCGAACCCGATCCCCCAATCGATGACGATGGAACAGATGTTCCATTACCCGACCATGAAGAAATTCGAATAGCAATTACCCGCTTGAAGAACAACAAAGCAGCGGGGGCCGATAGATTACCGGCAGAACTATTCAAATACGGCGGCGAAGAACTGATAAGGTGCATGCATCAGCTTCTTTGCAAAATATGGTCGGAAGAAAGCATGCCTGACGATTGGAATCTCAGTGTGCTCTGCCCAATCCATAAAAAGGGAGATCCCACAATCTGCGCCAATTACCGTGGGATCAGCCTCCTAAATATCGCATACAAGGTTCTATCGAGCGTACTGTGTGAAAGACTAAAGCCCACCGTCAACCAACTGATTGGACCTTATCAGTGTGGCTTTAGACCTGGAAAATCAACAACTGACCAGATATTCACCATGCGCCAAATCTTGGAGAAGACCCGTGAAAAGAGGATCGACACACACCACCTTTTTGTCGATTTTAAAGCAACTTTCGACAGCACGAAAAGGAGCTGCCTTTATGCCGCGATGTCTGAATTTGGTATCCCCGCAAAACTAATACGGCTGTGTAAGCTGACGTTGAGCAACACCAAAAGCTCCGTCATGATTGGGAAGGACCTCTCCGAGCCGTTCGATACCAAACGAGGTTTCAGACAAGGTGACTCACTATCGTGCGACTTCTTTAACCTGATGCTGGAAAAAATTATAAGAGCTGCAGAGCTAAACAGAGAGGGTACCATCTTCTACAAGAGTGTACAGCTCCTGGCGTACGCCGATGATATTGATATCATCGGAAGCAACAACCGCGCTGTTTGTTCTGCTTTTTCCCGCATGGATAAGGAGGCGAAGCGAATGGGTCTGGAGGTGAATGAGGACAAGACGAAATATCTCCTGTCATCAAGCAAACAGTCGGCGCATTCGCGTCTTGGCTCCCACGTCACTGTTGACAGTCATAACTTCGAGGTCGTAGATAATTTCGTATACCTGGGAACCAGCATCAACAACACGAACAATGTCAGCCTCGAAATCCAGCGCAGAATAACTCTTGCCAACAGGTGCTACTTTGGACTGAGTAGGCAATTGAACAGTAAAGTCCTCTCTCGACGAACCAAAATCAAGCTCTACAAGTCGCTTATCATTCCCGTCCTGCTCTACGGTGCAGAAGCTTGGACGATGTCAACATCAGATGAGACGACACTAGGAGTTTTCGAGAGGAAAATTTTACGCAAGATTTATGGTCCTAAGAACATTGGCAACGGCGAATACCGCAGACGATGGAACGATGAGCTGTACGAGTTATAAGACGACATTGACATAGTTCAGCGAATAAAAAGACAGCGGCTACGCTGGCTAGGTCATGTTGTCCGAATGGACGAAAACACTCCAGCCCTGAAAGTGTTCGATGCAGTACCCGCCGGAGGAAGCCGAGGAAGGGGAAGGCCTCCACTCCGTTGGAGGGACCAGGTGGAGAGCGCCCTGGTTACACTTGGGATCTCCAACTGGCGCCGAACTGCGAAGGAGAGAGAGAGATGGCGCACTATCGTCGATTCGGCTAAACGGTTGCAACGCCAATCACATACATACATAGCATCCGTGGTAAATTGGAAAATAAATTTTCGCACACCAAATTGATGCAGCTGCAGACAAGTGTTTTAATGCACATACACACAGAAATATGGTTGCTGTACGATGGGCGTTAATGAAGAGTTGTTTAGAATAGTGGGTGGTTTAAAAAGTAAGGAGTTTATATAACGATTCAATTAAAATTCACCCTTTTTGTATGAAATATTTCAGTATTAGTAATAATTCAAAATATATAATTTACATTAACTTTCTGAGAAATATCGCACTATTGATATTATTCATATGCAAATTTATGAATTATTTAGAATTAACCCTAAAGCATAATTTGGAAAATTCGAAAAAAATACATAATTTTTACAAAAAATATGAAGGCGTATGGTATAGCAATGAAACAAATGTTTGTATACACAATCGTACAAAGATATCAGTGCTTTAAATCGATATGTCATTAGTATTTCTACAACATCAATCCGAAATGATATTCCACGTATTTGGTCTCTAATTCAGTTTTCACAAAAACGATACCAATTTATTAATTTATTTCTATTTGTAGCTAGCATTGTAGTAGCACAAACAAATTTGCAATTTTCGTTCAAATTACACATGCAAATATACATATTTTCTGTTATAATTAATGAGCTTAACTAACCATTATTTGCCCACAATTTTGGACGCATCTCAAAATAAGCCATTCTAGTGAAATTCTATCCACTGCTAATTACTTATGCTAAATGGCAAAGTTTTGATTGCTTTTAGATGTTTGACCGATTTTTGTAAAGTGCATTTTTATGTGACACAAGGAATTTTACAAAATAGTCATACAGTTTAAGTAATTAGAGAATGGCAACATCACAGGGATTTAACCTGAAAGTAACTAGGGCGTATAAGTAATATTTTCATGTGGTCATAAATAGAAAAAAAATGTTGGAATTTCGTAAAACACGAGTATAGCTTTAAAGATATAATTTAAAGACAAGCCACTCTAAGAGACATACTTATAATATATACATATGTAATATATCTAAAGCGAGACAATACAAGAAAAGAAAAACGTCGATTGTGCTCTTTATCTTCTCCAAAGGTTTGCTGTCCCAAGTCATTATTGTTAGAAAGTTAATATTCAATGTAATTGAGTGTATGAGCTTCAATTTTCGATTCGTACCACTTTGTTTGCTACTCAACTTGTTTGGAAAATACAAAAATAATGAGCTTGTTGAAAGCCGGATATATTATAATTGGGTATTAGGGAATAGTACTTCTTAGTCATTCCTTTGTAATAAATTCTGTTTCAACTTTTCTTTTGTATCACTTGACATCTCGCTTGTCAATTTGAAAATTTAATTGCTTTCAAAAGAAATTCGCTAGCTACGCGCATAATTTTGAAAATTCAAATCCTCTACGGTATAAAGCAGAGGAAGAAACGATGAATAAGCACCAAATAAAAAAGTATTGACAATTGGTATCACCTTGGTGATGTGCTGGAATTTATAAATCCACCTAAAAAAATAGCGCATATACACTCTAACAGTTTTCACAAACAAAACAGCATTATGCAAAAAAGGTTTCTTCACTCAAATTTAAAATGAGTTCCTTTTTTCTTATTGTAGAAAATATTTGTCGGCTGCTCACAATTTAGTTACACATATTGAAGTTTTTGTTTTAATTTGGAATACATATATGTATGTAGAATAATTGAAAAAAAAACTATATAATTACCTTCCTTTAATTATTTAAAAAATTTCCTTTATTTTCAAGCAGCATGCTTATATACTATCAAATACAACAGCATGAACACACACATAAGATTTAATTACATTGCAGTTAATTACGCTTAAAAGTACTTGGAGGATTACAATGAGCATAACACTCTCTATTGTGGCTTGTACGTTGAACACACCATATTACAAGAGCAAACATACGTATGCAATGAAAATGAAATAGAAAAAGTAAACAGTATTTTCAGCAGCAGAATTTAATTTGCTAACATTCTCTCACTTACTTACATATAAGTAGTCATATTTGCTATTTATGCGCCATAGTTTAAGTAATCATTAAATATTGCATTCTTAGCATAAAGTGGTATATGAGACTTAATTAAGGCTGTTTCCAAGCATTTCATAATTGATTTAAAATTAATATTCCAAAATTATTTTTAACCAGACAACTTACTTGGTTACAACGAAGATATTAACTTTCATATACAACAATGACGATGTATTAAACAGTTTTAAATTCGTAAATGCAATCGAATTTAATTTGGCCACATTCTCACTTTAGGCAGAGTTAGATTTGGGTTTGAACGGCAATGAAATTGTTTTTGTCACTTCAATATATACCTGCAGTTCCCCTTTACTTTTCAGTTTTAGGTTTTAATGCCTTAAACATTCGACAGTTGAGTTACGCACACGAGCGTCAAAGTTTATTTTTACTGACAAGCTTACTTTTCTATTTACTACCATAACCTTCAGAAGTTGAAATTTTCTAGTTCGTAAAGTTTGAGTAATTTGGAATTAATTTGAGTAAATCTCTTACAGCAAGCTGTGCATGAAGTAAATAATTTACTGTACATCAATGCTATGTCTGTGTGTATAAAGTGAAAATTATCATATACATTGTATTCTACCTAACATGTTATGATTTACTTTCATCGCAATTGTAAGTATTCTTGACATGTTGCCCTTTCAGCATTTCATTAACAACTGTCGAATTTTCTTACTTCCAAACGAATTTATGGTTAAAACTATAAATAAGAAAGCCTTGTTTCAGCATTTACTTCACAGCAAGTGGTTATTCTAACGCTGAATACAGAACATCGAAATTCAATTGAATTTATTTAGATTGCAATGCTTTTCACGATATCGCCATAAGCCTTTCCAGTGAATTATTAATTAATAATTTATATATTAGAATGTTTCTGAGAAGTCAAAAATATTCAATTATCCTGATAGGATTTCTGCGTATTATTGGCTAACTTACAATAATTAATTTTTATACGGCATGTGTGCAGCTGAGCGCGAAAGAATATATTGTATGTACTATTTACGTAAACGAATCTCATATCATATCATTCATAACGTATGTGTATATAAAATACATACTACTAATTAAAAAATTAAAAAAAAAAAAAAATAATTCAGAATTTACGAATACAGAACAAAATATAACAACCCAACCAATTTTCAACTTATAAATTGAAGCTGAAAAAGAATTTTAAGTCATTTTATATAGTCGACATTTCTCATTTTTACTACACTGTTTGATTGCTGTTTACGCAGCCGCTGTTTGATCAAGCTTTAAAGCACTTAACGATACAATTTATTATTTTTCAATTTCCACTTTATTTTATTTCGATTGCTTGGCAGCTTTAGAAATTCAATAAAAAGCCATACTCCAAACAAATTTGGCCGATTGTTAAGAATTGATTGATATAGTTGTTCCTATTCTTACTCTAAGTATTTATTTGGTACACTAACTGATTGAAGAATGGTAACGTAATGTGAAAAAATTTGCTCACTTAAAAAGTTATTGTGATAACAAATATCTGCTGTCAAGTGTCAAATATTATGAAAAAAATCGTAAAAGTAGTTAATCCGAAATAAAATTGATTTTTACAATGAAATATAATAAAATAAAAATAAATAGCTATTTAAAATATTAAAAATAAATTGAATTGAAGTTTTGATTACGAATTGTATCACATACAACAAAAGCAAATCATTCTTGGTAGTTTCAAAATCGATGCACCATAATGCATTACATTTTTCCAGTGTATGCAGCCATCTTTAGTTGATGGTAATCGGAAATGACAACTTCTCTTTAATGTCTGCAATACAGTATACAAAGGCTCATACATATGTATGTAATGTAGAATGTAACGATAAACAACTGTCACGTTTATTTGTATTGCAGTCAACGTTCAGACAAGCCGCGTGAAAATAAAAGAGTCCTTCAAGTGTACATACATATATACGTCTTACACAATTGCGACAAATAAACAAAACTAGACTTGTGTGGATATCAATTCATGGCAACCAGACAGCCGACTGTGACTTCACATAAGCGACAACATTGCATACTCAACTCACAATACTATTCTACTATTGGAACGCACTCTCAATGAAATAATTCGCATTGATAGCTCGTCTGGGCCACCACCAGGGTCGCACAACATAACTTGTCAACCTTGGCTGATTGAAAATAAATACTCGAAAATAGAGCGTTATTTTTCGTGGGTTTAATAGTGACTTTAACAAAAAATTAAAAAAAGTTAAAAAAATAGTGGGGGTGGCAACATTCATCGCTGGGCAAATCATTGATATTTTATGAAAATTGAAATTCGCAAGTTTTTATTTAATCAGTAACAGCTGCAAAAATACTTCATATTTTATACTAACATTATACACTCATTTTAATATAATACACAAGATATATGTATTTACGCATTTACTGAAACTTGAAGTTTTTAAACTCATCAAGCTTTTCGTCATTTTTATGGAGTGCCGCAATATTGAAGTGTTATGATGCCATCCATCACTTTCTGCGCACTTGTATTTTTATCATTTTTTTATTTCCCCTGCTCCTTAATGCAAACGCTTTTATGTGATTGGAGCTGTTTGTTAAGTTTTAAGACTTTAATGTTTTTTCTAGTTTTTATTTACTTGTATTTTTTATCAAGTTTTTATATTTCAAATATTATTTCTGTGCTTTCCTTGCTTAGCTTCCATAGTATCGCGGTATCTGTGGGTGGGCAGAAGTGTTTCGTGACATTGATGGCAAGGCCGCCTGTTGCTTTCGCTTCTTGGCACTTAAATAAAATAATACTGGGTTTCGCTGCTCTTTTGTAATTTCAAATTATATATGGGTTAATATATGTTCGCTGTTGTTATGCCCGAATATAATGAAGTATACACATGATTGTATGAGTATATTTAAATTTGCGGCTTCCCAATGAACTTGCAAACTATTAAAAACTTGTATCTATTGCAATCAATCGAAACGTGCCAAAATTTATTATTAACTCAATAAGTATTATATTTAGAACAAAGAACCACAACTAACATCACTACTGCATATAGCAAAAACATCGCAACATGAGAATCAACAACAGTAACTTATGCTCTTAATATTCTAGTGAAATGAATTGTATTTGTGTGTATGTGCCTCCCTTAGATACTTGGCATGGTTTCTAGACTACCCTGAGAGCTTCGCCGTAAAATGTTGCAAGAGTTTCATTAACAGATTATGTCAATTTCACTGGGAATCCTTAAGAAATTGTCACAAAATTGGTCCCTTGCGATAATGAGGTACGTGTAAAATAAGTTTACGCGTCAAGGAAATCTATTTTTGCGGTTGATGTATGCTACATTAGTCAAAATGAGAGTCTGTTGGTAAGGGTTGAAATAAGTTTTATGAAAAGTCTAATATTTAATGTTGGTGGCTAAAGTTTGCTTATAAAATCGCAATAACTTAAGTGGTACTTAACTGAATTGGAGTCATTAAACATCTCTACTAAGAAGTTCAAAATCATCATTCGAATTTTGTATAAATTTTGCCTGCATTCTTGTTTTCCTGTGAGGAATTCATTTGCCTCGAAATTCTTTCAAAAACTTTTGGATATCTTCTCCTCATTAATATGGGTTTACTGAATTTGGAGGTAAACTAATTTTTACACAGAATTGGAAATTTTCATTTAATGTTGCCTGGTCTATTGGATGTTTTAATGGACAAAAAATTAATCAATTCATGAGATAATCCTGGCATGAAGAAGTAAATTTCTGTTCCCAATTCAAATTCCATGTACATACTATTACAATATGAACCTTCAGTGCTTAGTTAACACTGAATATTGTTGCTGTCAAAGAAAAAATAACATCAACAAAGATTGAATTGTGATTTCCACGTTTGTTCTAAGTTTTGTTAATGTCACTCGGATGCATTCCTATTTAAATGATTTTAAAACTACTACATCAACACACATTTTGAATAAATAATCCCTAATACCAAAAAGTAATATCTTGACAAAACAACTTAGCTGAGCAGCTGACAAACTAATTAAGATCCACTTGCTTCTGAACCACTAAAAGTCAATTACCTTTTCGCCACTTGTAGCCAACTTGAGTCGATCAAGGCAAAACTGTCAATCTTTAACACACACTGCTCTCTCGACGATGTTTACCCAACTTGGCAGTGAATCCAATTTCAAATCCAAAGCAAATTTGACATGTAGAATCAAAATTTGACATGAAAAACAGTCGCACATACATAGTAGTATGAAGAGATAGGAATTTACATACATATATGTGAAGTATGTGACAGTGAAGTAGACGACGAAGAGCTTCACGAATTTCTATAATATTATTTAAGATATTAGCTAAGTAAGTGAAGTAAGCTGAATTGCCAGCGTTCGGCTTGAAAACGGTACCTTCACTAGCAAATCAGCTTTTTAGTTACCTAAGTGAGTTCAAGACTAAAACTAAGTTAATCCTGATCATAAATACTAAGTCTTATTTCTCCTTTTTTGAAAAAGAAATAAATCGGAACACCTCTGTCTAGTTATACAAATACATTATACTAAACCAAGTGTAGCAAATAATTATCGAAAGTCTTTTAAAACATGACTTTCCTTCTTAGACCGTCTCGTGTTAGTACATAGCGAAATATTCGGCTTCTTATGAAATTATTATGGTCCGATAAACTATATGTACTACTAGACAATATTGAATATACCAGTAAGGTAGAAAGAGTCGACCAAACCATGTATGTAGTTAAAGAGGAATTGTTTTAAGTTAATAAACCATTATGACGAGATGGAAAAACTCAAGTGTACCAACTGCCATATTAACATATCATAATTGGTAATTAAGTAATTTTATAAATTATAGCAGTTGCTCATGGTAAAGTGGTGCCTTTAATGACACATTTTTCTCATTAAAAAATATAATTACATAAGTGCATATATATACTTTAATGTGTATGCTTACCCATATGCATAATTTGAATCGGCTGAGTAGGTTTCGTATACGCAATGGTGTACTAGGTTCAATTGGTGTGTGACGCACAGGCAATAAGAAAACTGATTATAGGAAAATTGTTATGCAAATATATAAGTATATAACAATATTATCACGTAAATAACTGATAAAATATTAAAACCTAAACAGAAATTCCAGTCGAGAATTTTAATATATTATTGACAACAAATATATCGTATGTACGGTGAAGAAAATAAACGATTTGAGAAATATTTGCTTAATATATATGATTTATTTGCAATGACTCAACACAACTGGTTGAATCGAGCGAGTATTACACTAACGCCATAATGTATTTTATTAAGGGCGTTATTTTGTGGGAAAATATGCAAAAACGATTTCTCCTTCAATTATATTTTATCAACTCAAATTTGGCAAATCCTTTTAGTATTTCTCTTTATAACGGCGACAAGGAAATTGAATTTGCGAATTCTATAATGCAAATTTTAACAAACCCAATTTTTCCTTTTGCCTTGCAAAATCTAAAAGCAGCCAAATGGACGAGGGTATTGATTTAATACACAATTCTTTATATGCTGAAAATGGAGAAATTATATTAAGAGATAAAATTAAGCTTTGCAGTAGTTAAACGGATTAGCCATAAAGAAAAAATTCTACAATTTGTACTTTAAAAATATCTATACAAGACATAAGTGTACAACAAGTAATAATAAATAGTTATCAAAAGCTGAAAGCTCTTATGCGAACGCAAAAGAAATTATAGTTAATTTATATGCATTACTTTATACTTATAAGAGGTTATGCAAATATTATCCCATAAACATATTAACTCTAATGATTTCATTAACAAAATTATCTACAAATATGGGTTCATTCATTAGATACTCAACCGTGTAATTATGGAAATGAGTATTCAAAGAAGTGAAACTAGAGTGTACACAAACGTAAATGAATATGAAGGAATAGAAATATTCAAAGAAATATCTGGCATACTCTTTTAGGGTGAGTATTAAAAAAATGTTGCTTAAGCTTCATTCTGAGGTAATTAGAATGGATAATTTTTCCAAAAAAAATTTGGCATTAAAAATATAAATTTTTATTTTTCAACTGAGCTTGCGAATTTTTGCACTTGATTTTTCGTCCTGATTGAATAAAATTTCAACTGAATCTCATAAAAACTTTTCCATAGAAACATCATCATTCATTTTAAATTCTCTTGACATTTATCGTCTTCACATTTCAAGCGGACGCACCAAGCGTATGTGCAACATTTAAGCGCAGAGTTGGCAAGACAATAAATCGAAGTAAATAACGTGTCACACTTAAAGTCAAAAAAATGGTGCCGATAGCAACAACACAAATGACCCAAAAATAACCAAATAAGTGCTGTGACCATTACAATCCATTGTATGTCAGTTATCTAGGAATTTTCCGATACCATGCAACATTGAACTCAGTGAGTGTTTAGCTCTGCTGGGTAGCACCACACTTACATTTTCAAATGCTTGCATATTCATTAATGCATGAGCATACGATTTTATCTTTTTCTGCAGTTAGTGGTTCAGCTTCTATGTGCAAGCATGTTACATTTTCTCTAAGACCAAAAACGTATCCGGCAGTTAAAATGAACAATATTTTAGTACCCCAAGCGACTGAAGTAACATATCTTGGTATTCACTTGGATAGAAGGCTCACGTGGAGAAAACACATATCGAGCAAAATAACCTGCATGAAGATAAGAGCAGCACATTTAAATTGGCTTTTAAATAAAAATTCAAAACTTATCCTAGACAACAAAAGTTCTATTATACAACGCGGTCATAAAGCCGATTTGGATGTACGGCATCCAACTGTGGGGTACGACCTGTGCAACCAATATCGATATAATTCAGAGATTCCAATCAAAAATGCTTAGAACAATCACGTGCTCACCATGGTATATGCGTAATGAAAATATCCATAAAGATCTTGGTATTCTCATGGTAAAGAAAGAAGTAGAGAACAGCAGAAATAAATATTTCTCCAAACTCCGCGATCACCCAAACCCATTGGCTAATGCTTTATTACATTCTTGTAATCAATCACGTCTAAAAAGAAGAGATATGCCAGCACACTGAGGAGCAACGTTTCACCAAAACAACTCAATCAATTGGTTGAGCTTGTCTAGTTTTAATTAGAATTAAGATTTTATAACTTATTGTTAGGCTCCAAAGAGCAGATTCAATAAATAAAGAAGTATCAAAAAAAAAAAAAAAAAAAAAGCTTCTATATGGTTGCGGTTTGAATTGTTCGCTGATGGTGCATGTTAGTCATCAACTTTTATTTTTCACTTTTCACTCTCCACAATGTTGTTTCAACAAATAAAACGGTTTAATGTAGGCTTTAATTGGTATTGTTATTTGCAGTTAGCACTTCGAATTAAAAGTCCAGCCAGAATAATTTGATCAAAAAAAGAAATTAAATTTTGTAATAAAAATAAAACTAATTTTCAGTGTTTGAAATAAAGAAGGATGCTCTCCCGTATATAACGAAGGCATTATACTGAATGTGCATATGTTGCTTGCACTGAAAAAGTTAGTAACACAAAGGGATAGTCAGCAGACAGGCAAATCCAGCCAAATCTTGTGAAGCATTCCTTGGCACAGCACTGAAATTCAAAAATACCAAATGTACTGAAAGCCTGAGCTCAAACTAAAGCTGTAATACACTGCAATTACAAAATTAAAGTGGAGAGTAATGTTGTGCTACTGGGTATATAATTAGGCACAACATTCAAAATAATTATGAAAATATTATAATAACAATGATTTTCAAAATGTTATTAAATTGATAAGAAAAAAGAAAAAAAATCATTCATTTCCATAGCATAGTCCCACCATTAAAATTCTGACTATATTCTGATCTGATTATATCAGTTTTCTTTTGCTATTGTTTACTGCCATTTTTATGGAAGATTTTTTCTCTGGCGCATATTTAAGTGCCTTTTAATACTTGTCGATAAAAGGCATGCTCAGTCGCAAAAGTTCTTACCGGTTGAAATCGTTAATTAAGGGAATTTCCACAAAAGGTAAAAATCCTATAAGGCAATCTCGTTACGTATACGCCTCGGTCAAACCCTTGCTTTGTGATATACATAAATAAATAAATAAATAATTATATACTGACGAGTTGTTATTGCTGTATAGCAACTAAAAAGGCTGAAATTAACGGTATGTTGAAACATTCTATTAGGAAGTATAGCAATGAAACAAATGTTTGTATACACAATCGTACAAAGATATCAGTGCTTTAAATCGATATGTCATTAGTATTTCTACAACATCAATCCGAAATGATATTCCACGTATTTGGTCTCTAATTCAGTTTTCACAAAAACGATACCAATTTATTAATTTATTTCTATTTGTAGCTAGCATTGTAGTAGCACAAACAAATTTTGAATTTTCGTTCAAATTATACATATATGCAAATATACATATTTACTCTTATAATTAATGAGCTTAACTAACCACTATTTGTCCTCAAAATAAACCATTCTAGTGAAATTCTATCCACTGCTAATTACTTATGCTAAGAGGCAAAGTTTTGAATGTTTTTAGATGTTTGACCGATTTTTGTAAAGTGCATTTTTATGTGACACAAGGAATTTTACAAAATAGTCATAGAGTTAAAGTAATTAGAGAATGGCAACATCACAGGGATTTAAAGAGAAAGTAACTAGGGCGTATAAGTAATATTTTCATGTGGTCAGAAATAGAACACGAATATAGCTTTAACGATTTAATTTAAAGACAAGCCACTAGATATACTTACATACATATGGAATATATGTAATGCGAGACAATACAAGAAAAGAAAAATTTCGATTGTGCCCTTTATCTTCTCCAAAGGCTTGCTGTCCCAAGTCATCATTGTTAGAACGTTAATATTCAATATTAATGAGTGTATGAGCATCAATTTTCGATTTGTACCACTTTGTTTGCTACTCAACTTGTTTGGAAAATACAAAAATAATGAGCTTGTTGAAAGCCGGATATATTATAATTGGGTATTAGATATAATAGTACTTCTTAGTCATTCCTTTGTAATAAGTTCTGCTTCAACCTTTCTTTTGTATCACTTGACATCTCGCTTGTCAATTTGTAAATTTAATTGATTTCTAAAGTAATTCGGCAGCTACGCGTATAAATTTGAAAATTCAAATCCTCAACGGTCTAACCGAAGAAGCAATGAATAAGCACAAAATAAAAAAGTATTGACAATTGGTATCACCTTGTTGATGTGATAGAATTTATAAATCCACCTTAAAAAAGAGCCCATATACACACTAACTTTTTCGCAAACAAAACAGCATTTTGCAAAAAAGGTTTCTTCACTCAAATTCAAAATGAGTTCTTTTTTTCTTATTGTAGAAAATATTTGTCGGCTGCTCACAATTTAGTTACACATATTGAAGTTTTTGTTTTAATTTGGAATACATATATGTATGTAGAATAATTGAAAAAAAAACTATATAATTACCTTCCTTTAATTATTTAAAAAATTTCCTTTATTTTCAAGCAGCATGCTTATACACTATCAAATACAACAACATGAACACACACATAAGATTTAATTACATTGCAGTTAATGACGCGTAAAAGTACTTGGAGGATTACAATGAGCATAACACTCTCTATTGTGGCTTGTACGTTGAACACACCATATTGCAAGAGCAAACATACGTACACAATGAAAATAAACTGTATTTTCAGCAGCAGAATTTAATTTGCTAACATTCTCTCACTTACTTACATATAAGTTGTCATATTTGCTATTTATGCGACAGAGCTTATATAATCATTAATTAATGGATGCTTAGCATAAAGTGTTATATGAGACTTAATTAAGGCTGTTGCCAAGCATTTCATAATTGATTTAAAATTAATATTCCAAAATTATTTTTAACCAGACAACTTACTTGGTTACAACGAAGATATTAACTTTCATATACAACAAAGACTATTAAACAGTTTTAAATTCGTAAATGCAATCGAATTTAATTTGGCCACATTCTCACTTTAGTCAGAGTTAGATTTGGGTTTAAACGGCAATGAAATTGTTTTTGTCACTTCAACCTTTACTTTTCAGTTTCAGGTTTTAATGCCTTAAGCATTCGACAGTTGAGTTACGCACACGAGCGTCAAAGTTTATTTTTATTGACAAGCTTAATTTTCTATTTACTACAATAACCTTCAGAAGTTGAAATATTCTAGTTCGTAGAGTTTGAGTAATTTGGAATTAATTTGAGTAAATCTCTTACAGCAAGCTGTGCATGGAGTAAATAATTTACTGTACATCAATGCTATGTCTGTGTGTATAAAGTGAAAATTATCATATACATATGTATTCTACCTAACATGTTATGATTTACTTTCATCGCAATTGTAAGTATTCTTGACATGTTGCCCTTTCAGCATTTCATTAACAACTGTCGAATTTTCTTACTTCCAAACGAATTTATAGTTAAAACTATAAATAAGAAAGCCTTGGTTCAGCATTTACTTCACAGCAAGTGGTTACTGTAACGCTGAAGACAGAACATCGAAATTCAATTGAATTTATTTAGATTGTAATGCTTCTCACGATATCGACATAAGCCTTTCCAGTGAATTATTAATTAATAATTTATATATTAGAATTTTTCTGAGAAGTCAAGAATATTCAATTATCCTGATAGGATTTCAGCGTATTATTGGCTAACTTACAATATTTAATTTTTATACGGCATGTGTGCAGCTGAGCGCGAAAGAATATATTGTATGTACTATTTACGTAAACGAATCTCATATCATATCATTCATAACGTATGTGTATATAAAATACATACTACTAATTAAAAAATTACGGAAATCAAATTCAGAATTTACGAATACATAACAAAATATATCAACTCAACCAATTTTCAAATTATAGATTTAAGCTGAAAAAAGAATTTTAAGTCATTTTATAGAGTCGACATTTCTCATTTTTACTTCACTGTTTGATTGCTGTTTGCACAACCGCTGTTTGATCAAGCTTTAAGGCACTTAACGATACAATTTATTATTTTTCAATTTTCACGCTATTTTATTTCGAAGCTTAGATAATTCAATAAAAAGACATACTCCAAACAAATTTGGCCGATTGTTAAGAATTGATTGATATAGTTGTTCCTATTCTTACTCTAAGTATTTATTTGGTACACTAACTGATTGAAGAATGGTAACGTAATGTGAAAAAATTTGCTCACTTAAAAAGTTATTGTGATAACAAATATCTGCTGTCAAGTGTCAAATATTATGAAAAAAATCGTAAAAGTAGTTAATCCGAAATAAAATTGATTTTTACAATGAAATATAATAAAATAAAAATAAATAGCTATTTAAAATATTAAAAATAAATTGAATTGAAGTTTTGATTACGAATTGTATCACATACAACAAAAGCAAATCATTCTTGGTAGTTTCAAAATCGATGCACCATAATGCATTACATTTTTCCAGTGTATGCAGCCATCTTTAGTTGATGGTAATCGGAAATGACAACTTCTCTTTAATGTCTGCAATACAGTATACAAAGGCTCATACATATGTATGTAATGTAGAATGTAACGATAAACAACTGTCACGCTTATTTGGATTGCAGTCAACGTGCAGACAAGCCGCGGGATAAAAAAAGCGTCCTTCAAGTGTACATACATATATACGTCTTACACAATTGCGACAAATAAACAAAACTAGACTTGTGTGGATATCAATTCATGGCAACCAGACAGCCGACTGTGACTTCACATAAGCGACAACATTGCATACTCAACTCACAATACTATTCTACTATTGGAACGCACTCTCAATGAAATAATTCGCATTGATAGCTCATCTGATGCCACCACCATGGTCGCGCAACATAACTTGTCAACCTTGGCTGATTGAAAATAAATACTCGAAAATAGAGCGTTATTTTTCGTGGGTTTAATAGTGACTTTAACAAAAAATTAAAAAAAGTTAAAAAAATAGTGGGGGTGGCAACATTCATCGCTGGGCAAATCATTGATATTTTATGAAAATTGAAATTCGCAAGTTTTTATTTAATCAGTAACAGCTGCAAAAATACTTCATATTTTATACTAACATTATACACTCATTTTAATATAATACACAAGATATATGTATTTACGCATTTACTGAAACTTGAAGTTTTTAAACTCATCAAGCTTTTCGTCATTTTTATGGAGTGCCGCAATATTGAAGTGTTATGATGCCATCCATCACTTTCTGCGCACTTGTATTTTTAACATTTTTTTATTTCCCCTGCACCTTAATGCAAACCCTTTTATGTGATTGGAGCTGTTTGTTAAGTTTTAAGACTTTAATGTTTTTTCTAGTTTTTATTTACTTGTATTTTTTATCAAGTTTTTATATTTCAAATATTATTTCTGTGCTTTCCTTGCTTAGCTTCCATAGTATCGCGGTATCTGTGGGTGGGCAGAAGTGTTTCGTGACATTGATGGCAAGGCCGCCTGTTGCTTTCGCTTCTTGGCACTTAAATAAAATAATACTGGGTTTCGCTGCTCTTTTGTAATTTCAAATTATATATGGGTTAATATATGTTCGCTGTTGTTATGCCCGAATATAATGAAGTATACACATGATTGTATGAGTATATTTAAATTTGCGGCTTCCCAATGAACTTGCAAACTATTAAAAACTTGTATCTATTGCAATCAATCGAAACGTGCCAAAATTTATTATTAACTCAATAAGTATTATATTTAGAACAAAGAACCACAACTAACATCACTACTGCATAGAGCAAAAACATCGCAACATGAGAATCAACAACAGTAACTTATGCTCTTAATATTCTAGTGAAATGAATTGTATTTGTGTGTATGTGCCTCCCTTAGATACTTGGCATGGTTTCTAGACTACCCTGAGAGCTTCGCCGTAAAATGTTGCAAGAGTTTCATTAACAGATTATGTCAATTTCACTGGGAATCCTTAAGAAATTGTCACAAAATTGGTCCCTTGCGATAATGAGGTACGTGTAAAAATAAGTTTACGCGTCAAGGAAATCTATTTTTGCGGTTGATGTATGCTACATTAGTCAAAATGAGAGTCTGTTGGTAAGGGTTGAAATAAGTTTTATGAAAAGTCTAATATTTAATGTTGGTGGCTAAAGTTTGCTTATAAAATCGCAATAACTTAAGTGGTACTTAACTGAATTGGAGTCATTAAACATCTCTACTAAGAAGTTCAAAATCATCATTCGAATTTTGTATAAATTTTGCCTGCATTCTTGTTTTCCTGTGAGGAATTCATTTGCCTCGAAATTCTTTCAAAAACTTTTGGATATCTTCTCCTCATTAATATGGGTTTACTGAATTTGGAGGTAAACTAATTTTTACACAGAATTGGAAATTTTCATTTAATGTTGCCTGGTCTATTGGATGTTTTAATGGACAAAAAATTAATCAATTCATGAAGATAATCCTGGCATGAAGAAGTAAATTTCTGTTCCCAATTCAAATTCCATGTACATACTATTACAATATGAACCTTCAGTGCTTAGTTAACACTGAATATTGTTGCTGTCAAAGAAAAAATAACATCAACAAAGATTGAATTGTGATTTCCACGTTTGTTCTAAGTTTTGTTAATGTCACTCGGATGCATTCTATTTAAATGATTTTAAAACTACTACATCAACACACATTTTGAATAAATAATCCCTAAGACCAAAAAGTAATATCTTGACAAAACAACTTAGCTGAGCAGCTGACAAACTAATTAAGATCCACTTGCTTCTGAACCACTAAAAGTCAATTACCTTTTCGCCACTTGTAGCCAACTTGAGTCGATCAAGGCAAAACTGTCAATCTTTAACACACACTGCTCTCTCGACGATGTTTATCCAACTTGGCAGTGAATCCAATTTCAAATGCAAAGTGAATTTGACATGTAGAATCAAAATTTGACATGAAAACAGTCGCACATACATAGTAGTATGAAGAGATAGGAATATACACACATATATGTGAAGTATGTGACAGTGAAGTAGACGACGAAGAGCTTCACGAATTTCTATAATATTATTTAAGATATTAGCTAAGTAAGTGAAGTAAGCTGAATTGCCAGCGTTCGGCTTGAAAACGGTACCTTCACTAGCAAATCAGCTTTTTAGTTACCTAAGTGAGTTCAAGACTAAAACTAAGTTAATCCTGATCATAAATACTAAGTCTTATTTCTCCTTTTTTGAAAAAGAAATAAATCGGAACACCTCTGTCTAGTTATACAAATACATTATACTAAACCAAGTGTAGCAAATAATTATCGAAAGTCTTTTAAAACATGACTTTCCTTCTTAGACCGTCTCGTGTTAGTACATAGCGAAATATTCGGCTTCTTATGAAATTATTATGGTTCGATAAGCTATACCACTAGACAATATTGAATATACCAGTAAGGTAGAAAGAGTCGACCAAACCATGTATGTAGTTAAAGAGGAATTGTTTTAAGTTAATAAACCATTATGACGAGATGGAAAAACTCAAGTGTACCAACTTCCATATTAACATATCATAATTGGTAATAAAGTAATTTTATAAATTATAGCAGCTTCTCATGGTAAAGTGGTGCCTTTAATGACACATTTTTCCCATTAAAAAAATGTAATTACATACGTGCATATAAATACTTTCATGTGTATGCATACACATATGCATAATTTGCATCGGCTGAGTAGGTTACGTATACGCAATGGTGTACTAGGTTCAATTGGTGTGTGACGCACAGGCAATAAGAAAAACTGATTATAGGAAAATTGTTATGCAAATATATAAGTATATACCAATATTATCACGTAAATAACTGTTAAAATATTTAAACCTAAACAGAATTTCCAGTCGAGAATTTTACTATAATTTTGACAACATATCTCTCGTAGGTACGGTGAAGCAAATAAACGCTTTGAGAAATATTTGCTGCATATATTAGATTTATTTGCAATGATTCAGCAGAACTGGCTGAATCGAGCGAGTATTACACTAACGCCATAATGTATTTTATTAAGGGCGTTATTTTGTGGGAAAATATGCAAAAACGATTTCTCCTTCAATTATATTTTATCAACTCAAATTTGGCAAATCCTTTTAGTATTTCTCTTTATAACGGCGACAAGGAAATTGAATTTGCGAATTCTATAATGCAAATTTTAACAAACCCAATTTTTCCTTTTGCCTTGCAAAATCTAAAAGCAGCCAAATGGACGAGGGTATTGATTTAATACACAATTCTTTATATGCTGAAAATGGAGAAATTATATTAAGAGATAAAATTAAGCTTTGCAGTAGTTAAACGGATTAGCCATAAAGAAAAAATTCTACAATTTGTACTTTAAAAATATCTATACAAGACATAAGTGTACAACAAGTAATAATAAATAGTTATCAAAAGCTGAAAGCTCTTATGCGAACGCAAAAGAAATTATAGTTAATTTATATGCATTACTTTATACTTATAAGGGGTTATGCAAATATTATCCCATAAATATATTAACTCTAATGATTTCATTAGCTAAATTATTTACAAATATGGGTTCATTCATTAGATACTCAACCGTGTAATTATGGAAATGAGTATTCAAAGAAGTGAAACTAGAGCGTACACAAACGTAAATGAATATGAAGGAATAGAAATATTCAAAGAAATATCTAGCATACTCTTTTAGGGAGAGTATTCAAAAAAGTTTGCTTAAACTTCATTCTGAAGTAATTAAAATAAAATAATAAGAATGAATAATTTTTCCAAAAAGGTTTGACATTTGAAATATACATTTTGATTTTACAACCGAGCTTGCGAATTTTTGCAATTGATTTTTCGTCCTAATTGAATAAAATTTCAACTGAATCTCATAAAAACTTTTCCATAGAAACATCATCATTCATTTTAAATTCTCTTGACATTTATCGTCTTCACATTTCAAGCGGACGCACCAAGCGTATGTGCAACATTTAAGCGCAGAGTTGGCAAGACAATAAATCGAAGTAAATAACGTGTCACACTTAAAGTCAAAAGAATGGTGCCGATAGCAACAGCACAAATGACCCAAAAAGAACCAAATAAGTGCTGTGACCATTACAATCCCTTGTATGACAGTTATCTAGCAATTTTCCGATACCATGCAACATTAAACTCGGAGAATGTTTAACTCTGCTGGGTAGCACCACACTTACATTTTCAAATGCTCGCATATTCATTAATGCATAAGCATACACTTTTATCTTTTTTAGTAATGGTAGTAATGGGTTCAACTGCTATATGGTTGCGGTTTGAATTGTTCGCTGATGGTGCGTGTTAGCCATTAACTTTTATTTTTCACTTTTCACTCTCCACAATGTTGTTTCAACAAATAAAACGGTTTAATGTAGGCTTTAATTGTTATTGTTATTTGCAGTTAGCACTTCGAATTAAAAGTCCAGCCAGAATAATTTGATCAAAAAAAGAAATTAAATTTTGTAATAAAAATAAAACTAATTTTCAGTGTTTGAAATAAAGAAGGATGCTCTCCCGTATATAACGAAGGCATTATACTGAATGTGCATATGTTGCTTGCACTGAAAAAGTAAGTAACACAAAGGGATAGTCAGCAGACAGGCAAATCCAGCCAAATCTTGTGAAGCATTCCTTGGCACAGCACTGAAATTCAAAAATACCAAATGTCCTGAAAGCCTGAGCTCAATCTGCAGCTGCAATACACTGCAATTATAAAATGAAGGTGGAGAGTAATGTTGTGCTACTGGGTATATAATTAGGCACAACATTCAAAATAATTATGAAAATATTATAATAACAATGATTTTCAAAATGTTATTAAATTGAAATGAAAAAAGAAAAAAAATCATTCATTTCCATAGCATAGTCCCACCATTAAAATTCTGACTATATTCTGATCTGATTATATCAGTTTTCTTTTGCTATTGTTTACTGCCATTTTTATGGAAGATTTTTTCTCTGGCGCATATTTAAGTGCCTTTTAATACTTGTCGATAAATGGCATGCTCAGTCGCAAAAGTTCTTACCGGTTGAAATCGTTAATTAAGGGAATTTCCACAAAAGGTAAAAATCCTATAAGGCAATCTCGTTACGTATACGCCTCAGTCAAACCCTTGCTTTGTGATATACATAAATAAATAAATAAATAAATAAATAATTATTTACTCATGAGTTATTATTGCTGTAAAGCAACTGAAAAGGCTGAAATTAACGGTATGTTGAAACATTCTATTAGGAAGTTACTGAATATTAAGAGCGATATAAATGAGTTTATCTCTGCTTGTAGAAGCTATTTTGAATATATACTTAGTTTTCCACATATGAACTTTTTTCTAATTTTTTCCTGTATTCCAACTTTCTTAAATTTTTTACATAAAATATGCATAGCCTTAAATGAATAATCCTAAGTGCTCAGCTTATATTTCATACAAAAATACTCGGTGTGGATAAGCGCACAATTATGTGTACACAAATATGACATCAAAAATAAAAACAACACAAGGTAAATACTGAAATGGAAAACAAATCCCTTGTCAATCGAATATAAAACTAAGCGCTGTCTAGCCAACGTTAAGAGTGCTAAGACAAAATGTTAAAAGTCAAATGCAAATACCTCCTCGATATTTATAGCTCTGGTTTACAGATTCGGGATAGATTAAATGGGATGTGAAAATGTATATTTAAATAAACAGTTAAGAAGTTATTGACTATACTAAGGTATCAATAATATCAATAATTTATCAATATTTAGCATAAGCTTTGATTTTTATTTTCAAAACTGTTCAATCCTCAATGTCATGACCAATTAAACGTAACACAAAACCAACATTGAATTTTTAAACTACAAGGCTACATTTAAACGGATTATTATACAATATGTCATGCAAGCAAATGAAAAGCCACGAAAAATGTGACTAAACAATCAAATACATCCCATGGCGTATGAGTAATCTTATACGTGAGATTGTGAACGATTTATACGGTTTTAAGGCAGATATCACATGTTGTAAATATAAATTTGAGTATACCACAACAGCATAATACAGCCGATTTCCATGGTGTGTAATACACTTACAAAATATATAAAAAGGCCTACTGACTAAAAGAAGAAATGTCTTTTGTGTGTTATGGATCCTTATGGAATTGGCTGTGTTGTATGGAAAAATGTATGATTTGTAAACTCTTTATCTCTTTTAATCAACACTATTAATAGGACAGGAATTGAAAGTTAAGTTTTCTAATAAAACAATTAAGTTTTTTCATCTTCTGCAGATTCGTGATAAATGTTATAAAATGACAATGTAATATGTGGTAACCGTTTAACTAAACACTACGCAATTTATTTAATTTCAGTAAATCAGGATTACAAAATATCCATTTCCATTTATTCATAAAGCTGCCTTCAAAGTTTCTGACAAATTAATTACGTTAATGTGCCGTAGAAATTAGCGGAAATATGTGCTTCAATATAGGTGAGTATGCAAAACTGACAACAAATAGCGGAATATATAACAGCATATGCATATATATATATGTGTGTGTTTGCTTACTCGAATACTACATAAAGTTAGCATATGAGTTTCGCTCAGCTCATTAAATTTACACAAACTTACACAATTTCCAAACAAACAAGAAGCAATTAGGCAAATTAACCGTAATTGTAGGAGAACATTACTCCAGTATAAACTTAAATGCATACATCATTCATTACACAAATATGTAAGTATAAGCCTCGATTTTTGTAAGATTATAACAGCACATGACTGCCAGTGGTAACACATACTCATTATCATCGTTACTAGGTAATAAAAGTTAAAGCTTTCCTGAAGTGATGTTTCAATTTTCTTAGCAATAAATATAATAGCAAATTATTATTTGATATTTTATAGCATAATTTTGCGTATTTGTAATTTGTATAATGTAAAAAAACATGATGTTTTAATTGAAACGGTCAAAAATAAATCCCCTCCTAGAATATTATATTTTATTCGTTTGATTTTACTATGGCTCTATGCTGTTTATTTTGGTTTTACTTCCTTTATATTTGACTTTTCTAAGTCCAATAACCAGAAAACATTTTTATATATTTTCACAAGTGAAAACCATGGAATATCACAGAACTCGGGCCAGAAAAATTTCTACGCATAATTGAATTGCTGCAGCATTTCCAGCAATCGTTGCGGAGCAATGTTACGATAGTTGATTCACATGACACTCATTATTCAATATTCCTTCATTAATCCCACCAACTTCCGTTCAAAATTTTATCAAAATTAGTGTCGGTGAGTTTGATTTTATATTTCGGTAAGCTCTTCTTGAAAAGGTGCAATTTTCAGCAAGGAAGAGGATTAAACTGCATATTGAACAGCAAGAATGAATTTAGTGAAAATTGCTTCTACTGTATTCACAACAAGTACTTATTTGCAGCTGAAATCACTTGTGAGGTAAAGTACAAATTTTTTCAATATTTAGATGAACATAAACAAAATAAAACGGAATTTAGTATAATGCTGAAACCGTTTTCATGGCTGTGTGGTTTTGTATTGATGCATTGATCTGTTAAGTTATGCGAAAGGTCAAGATTTACATTTTTTGAAAATGTACTGTGAACAGACGTTCCCAATATACTTAACGGTGTCTACGTAAGTAATTTGAATAAACTCTTCGCTTCAGTTTGTTATGGTCTATAATCACCAGAAAAAGATGAATTTTTATTACGGTGAATGTTACAAAAGCGGTTTTTTGACATTTCCGTGTCCCACAAATACAATATGTGATATCTGCATCCCCAACTCTAAAGAGTTTAAACAATTCCTTCTTGACATCAGCTCAATTCCGCCAACAATCAATCAATCAATCCACCACGATTAACTTGTAACTATTGTGGCGTTTTTGATGATTGAAAGCAATAAAATAGGACAACGAAATCGCTTTGAATAACAAAATGCGTAAATAAAGTTTTACACAACATGAATTCCTTGTTTAGAGTTGAGAAGGCTATACATTGCGAACAATACGCCTACGCATGATACACTAACCCACAAACAATTGTCATCTAGCAGTATATGAACCGTACCAGCAGATTAGTAAGGCAATTAAAATGGTATTAGTTGTAATGCGTTCACATTGCAACTCACAAACATAAAAACTCTTTAGTAGACAAGCATAAAAAATAATAAAAAGGAACTGCACAACACTAATGAAGAAAATTATAGAATAAAAGTATCTTGAAAGTTGAAAGTAGGTCCAACTGTTTACGAAATTCTAGGACCAACACTTTAGTCCCTAAGTTTAATATTTAAATTAGTAATAAAGAAGAAATAATATCCAACATACATCCTTTTTACTTCAATCCACCGTCAATGCGTTAAAAGTTAAAAATACCAAAATATTTTTGAACACTTTATACGTTTGGAGTGAAATTTTGTTAATTTCATAATCAAATTTAATTAAAATGCAAATTTTATTTGCTCTCTCTCCGCCCACATACATATTTTATTTCCCATAACAATATTAAATGACTGATTGAGCAACACACAGAATTTATATGCAGTTTAGAAATTTTTCTAATTTGTCAATTGCACAGAGCAGTCAATCGCATACTTCTGATATAATTATGGAAATGTACGCCTGCTACTGCTATATTTATGATTTACATAACTATTAGAATGCAAATTAGAATGTATAAATTCGAAAATTCTAAATATAGCTCTTTTGCATATATTTGCAGAATTGTATTATAGAAATAGAAATATTTTAGGGATAAATTGTATGGACGAAGTGGATGCCACAATTCAAGCGAACTAGCATTACCGCAACAAAAATCATACATATTTAAGGTAAATATATATAAGTAAAATTGTACATATTTAAATTATTGTTATTTCACTAAAAATAATATGTTTTCATCGGACGATTCAAACAAACGTTTAAATTCTATTTCACATTTAGGCATTCAGGTGACTATGTCTAAGTAAAATCTTCCGTAGTCGGTACAAGCCAAGTTGGCAAAAGATAAAGTTCA
This sequence comes from Zeugodacus tau, assembly GCA_031772095.1. NCBI lineage: Eukaryota > Metazoa > Arthropoda > Insecta > Diptera > Tephritidae > Zeugodacus > Zeugodacus tau. The sequence continues at coordinate 45,108,425 of CM062650.1, forward strand.
GTGGAAGACAGACATGGAAAAACCTAAGACGTGAACTCGAATTTTTGCAGTGTAGCATTAAAGTCAATCTTACATACGATCTTTTACGATCTTTAATATTAAAAAAAATTTGAAACTATTTATAATCGTAAACAGATGTAAGTTTAACCGGGGGCATTAAAAGAACACACACATGTATACTCAAAACTGAACTCAGCACGTGTTCTTTATGAAATTCCAACACAATAGGATATTATCGGAATTCGAAATAATACTGTCAATAGTTTTAGCTAAAATTCCTGCTAAAGATTATGTACGCGTTGAAATAGACACTTTGAACAACTCTCCGATGTTTAGTAGCAGAGAAATACACATACATATTCGTTTTATGTATTGTATATATCTCTAATTACCATGTCAAAACTTCAAATACCGCCACCATTTCACCTGTCTATTTTATTAAACCACTACTTATATAGTCTTTTTGCGTTTTGCCACAGGCGATTTGTCGAATATTCAATAAATCCATGTTCAGATTGTAAAGAGCCTACATATTGTGGATGTTCTGCGCTACATCGGACAAAAAGTAAAGTTTTGACAATTTATCAATAAATTCCTGCTAAATGTTCGATGTTTTCAATATAGTGAAAAGCTAAATTCCAATTACAATATTTCATTTTTTTAGCTGAAGGCTGAAACGAATAAAAATTCTCAATTCGTTGCAATATATGTATGTATGGATTTTATGTTATTACTCTGCTTTGATATAAAATATGTATATGAGAATATTTTAACATTTCAACAGCAGGCAATCAAATTATAAAAAAATTCTAGAAATTGAGCCTGGAATATATTAAACTTAAACTTAACACATTATCAAAACCAAAGGAAATATAATTTGTGTATATCAGAGTGTATCATAAAGTCTTGACGGAATTCGTCTGCAAACCTGTAAAAGTCGTTACGCCTTCATAAAATATGCAAAAAGAAAAAAAAGTAATAATAAGCTCAACATAATTTAAAATAAAATAAATTTGCATATGCAGACAGGAAAGTGACGAAGATCCAGAATTGATGAGTATAATAAAAGTCGAATGAAGACAAAGAGCTAATTTCACACGACGAGTTTAAAATTGTCCCTGCAGAAGCTCTATGAAAAAATAAAGCTCTTTATCTATTATTACGCTCTGGTTTCAAAACAACGAAGACAACAATAACGTGTATATAAGCAGCAGGGCAGAAAAAATATATATGATTAGTTATAAAAAAACACATTGTAAAATTTAGCGCAACAGTATGAATATTAGCAGCATGAATCGTTGCACTGCGTGAAATTATTTGTTTTGAAAACAAAGTTGAATTTGTATAGTGTTGGAAAACATTTATTTGCGATTTTTCTAATTTTTTTTCAATGTAACGCAGCTTAATAAACAACATTTTTTGTTTTCTGTTCCGGTGCGTAAATGTACAGATGATGATTTTTCAACTCGTGAATGAAATTTATGCCACACACCTCCAGCGACTGTCTTTGAGACCTGTTGATTGTCATCCCAAATGCAAGTCTCATTGGAAACTGAATACGTTTGAACTGAAATGGCAAATCGTTGGAAGTCAAAAAAATTCGTGGAATCAAGCATTCTGCCCCCTTGTAAGTCCCTTTAAAAAATTCTTGCAACTATTACATTATTCGATAGCTGCTTGAAGATTGCGAAGCATAATAAATGACAAAGCATTATAATGACAAAGAATTTAGAAATTTCACTGGATAATTCACAGCTTCGTCTTCATTTTCAACATGATCGATCGATGTGTATGAACACAAATATCCCGGAAGTTGACTTTAAGTCGTATAGATTAAGTCATCGACATCGGTATTTTTGATAGTTAAAAATCTGCATGCACTCAACCAATCGTAGTTACGATAAATTTGGCTAATGTTCGGATTGAAGTCAAACCATTAGAAGTATTAACCGGAATTTGCCCAGTTCTTTGCAGATCTTCTGCGGTGCTATCCTGTTGCAGGAACACACGCATATTCATGGTCAATCATATGGTTTTCGCGTGCCGCCACAAGTACGATGACTTGAGACATGCGTTCAATTCCTCCGCCGCTGTTGATTTCGAAATAACAGAATGTGTTTGTCAATAACAGTATCATTACGCCACCAAAGCGACGATTATTATTCCACAGATCTTTCATTGTTCTGTCAAGTGCTTCTAGAAAATTGCACTCATCTCATAGATGTTTCATAGATTTGCATGTTTAACTGAAGCTACAGTGTCGTATGTGCCGTTCTTCCAACTTCAAGTAGCGTTGCTGCAATTTCAGTAGATGCGAGAGCCAACGTAATGCCATTTTGAGATCGAATTATTGCCAAAATCCCGTTTTTACAAATTTACCACTGTTTCTTCGCTCCTATTGGTCGTGATGCTATATAGCCTATAGCCTTCCTCGATAAATGGACTATCCAACACAAAAAGAATTATTCAATTCGAACCAGTAGTTTCGGAGATTAGCGCGTTCAAACAAACAAACAAACAAACTCTTCAGCTTTATAATATTAGTATAGATTACGCTCTGGTTTCAAAACAACGAAGACAACAATAACATGAATATAAGCAGGGCAGAAAAAATATATATGATTCGTTATAAAAAATACATTGTAGAATTTAGCGCAACAGTAAGTATGGATATTAGCAGCATGAATATTATAAATCTAAGATATCACTATAAATACTTATAGTTCATATTTCTTAATATCAAGTTCAAATGATATTTCTTATCTCAAACTCAAAGGATTTTAAGTATTGCAGGATTTACAAACATTGTTAAGGATAGAATGGATACCTGTCAATTTCAGCATAATATACTTTCAAACTCTGACCATCCATCATTAGCTCATACTATAAGAACATAAAATAAAGGTTCAAATATCCTACATCCAAAAATCATAAATCAGAAGGAAGAAATTTGCAAAAATAATAAGAAGAACTTTTCTATAAATTGAATTCACATTTCGCAACAAATATCGAAATATTTACCCTCAAAGTTTTATGGCATAGTCGCATGAATAGCTTCAACCGAAAGTGAAGTTCAAGTCTAAAGTATTTTGCATATCGCCCGCAGTTATTTGCAAACCTTAGTAGCACCTGCTGAAAATCAAAAAGTATTTACATAAAATGGTAATGACCAGCGAAGGTCGAAAGTGCAGTTAACCCTAAAAACGAACAAACACATGAAGAACAAAGAATTCAAAATAAAGAAACAAGAAGGAAAAACAACGAAATGTGTAAATTTTACGGATAACAAGTAAGGAGTGGTTAAGTTCGAGTGAGACCGAACATTTTATACTCTCGCGGTTTGCAAGTAGAAAATATGTGGAACCAATTTGGGGTATAGGTAACACTTTATTTTAATAGGGATAGAGAAGCTATTCCAAGGCGTAGGCCATTTTCACACTTTGGCGGGTAAAGGTCATGTGGAGTCAGATTTGTCTACATTCTAAGGCCTTACGTGGGTTCAGGTTTATTGATAATTTTAGGGGCCAGTCAGGTGAAAGCTTATCCATTATGGCAGACAACATTATCACGCACATACGCTACGAAAGTGTGTATTAAAAGCATTAGTGTCATGTGTGTAAAGCCAAAATTATTCTGTCGTAATTTATAGACAAATGAAGAAGTAAGTGATAACGAAAAAGTTTGGAAACTTTTATCGTACACATAAATACAGAAAATTGCGTGGATTTTAGTAGAAATCGGAACATATTATTATTTGGTTAAGTGAACGTTAGTGTATTTATATCTATATAGAGATGCCATAACATTCTTTGTTGAAATTGGTTTGTTTCATGGAAATTTATGAATATCACCGATATGTCGCATTTTACAATCCAATTTATTTGTCTCGCAACTTTATACGAACTTCGATCAATATCAATTAGGCACTGCATTGCATCTTACTATAGAAAATATAAAGGGATATGATTGGTGATCATTATTTTCCGTTTTTAAGCAATATTCAGAGTTAGTTAAAACTTCTCAGTTGTATATTATGTTCAGTGTATTAATTATGTACTAGAGAAATATTTTTTCAATAGAGATTTCAATATACATAAACTATCAGTTAGTATATGTAAGCATTAATCTTGCAAAATATTCCTGTCAATATGGAGATAATATATTGTAATCGCTATAAAGAATTATCACAAACCAAGAAAATTCTATGAAAAAAATTGTAGTATATGAAACAATGAAAAAGAAAAGAAAATATAAGGAAAAATATTAAATTAAAATATTAAATGTAAAAACCTCCAGGTATCAGTGTTTAATGACAGTTACTGTCCTTGGTAGAAACCAATCCCAAAAATCACTTTCTCAATTCTCCACTTCCACTTTACATAACTAACCCAAAAATGTTACTCATACGCCCCAGTGAACATATGTAAGTATATGAATTCATCCCTTTGTGACTATAAGGTACGTTTAACTTGACATTAATCAATTCATCACACATCAATTCTGAACTTCTTAAACCGATTTTTAATTTCGTTCAATTTATTTCCACATGTAAAATATTGATAGATATTCGTTTTTTCTTCTTATACTAAAAGATAATCCCTTTTGATTTCGTAAATCCGACAATTGGGTTTCTTTAGCCGTTTGTATACAAAGTGAATATGCTAAAACAATATGTTTTACTTAAGAAAAAGCCAAAATGCTAAATAATGGAATAATTAATAGAATACAGATAATGGAATAGTATCTTCTCACAAATCGAAGATTGGGTTTATTATGGTTTATGCGAAATATTGACATCTTGATTAAAGCTCTTCAATTTATGAATTTGAACATCCATTGAATATATAATAGAAATGTGTGGGAATGGTGCTTGATTTTTTAGAGAACATATAATTAAATTTCTCACACTCTCCCTTTTTATTTCTTGACCTATGCTACGAAGATTTACTTATTAAATTTAAATTAACGTTAATTTTTAGCTTTTTCTTTTTTCATGCATTTACTATTACTAGCATGTTTTCAACAAAACATAAATTTTACCGCATTCTAATGAAATGAGTTGCGACCTGTCGCTTACATTGGCATTATGTATTCTTGCGGTGAAATTCCTGCTGGAGATAAGTGGAAGAACCATATCAAATGCAAATACTTATTTGTGCGCACTATCTCAGCATGTTGCTTCCGCTACTTAACTTCCGTTTTCCGATAACAAGCAAAATAAAGAGAACGTGAACAAATGAGAGAGAAAAACGAAACAAAACCTCGAACGGGTAACAAACAAGCAAAAAGATATCTATTCAACAAACAAATCTGACAACAACCTGTGGAAAGTATTGTTTGTACAAAGGCGTCTGTTTAAATAAAACTGCCTTGGACACATTTATTTGTTTATCAGTAAGCTAACAGTTGCGTTATAACAAAAGCCTGTTGCATCACGAAAAAGCACATATAAACATTATCAGGAGAGAGTATTGTTAAATGTCATAATATCACTATTTAGTAGACATATGAACAACGAATAAATGACATACTTATGTTAAACTTGTGCATTCGTACTTGTTCATAAATGTAGTCTACCTTCCATTGTTTCACTTTAATTTGTTTTTAGTAATTTCATTTTAGTAATTTTCCTAAAAATTTGAAGTGTTTTACGATTGCATTTTAATCACAGAAGAGTGAAATTGTTTACTTTCTCATTCACTGACATTTCAATTTAATTGAAAACCTTGGTCATGTTATCTTATAAAACTCAAAAGCATAGTGGTAGAGATTCGGATGTTTACAGTCTGTGCTGCAAGGGACACATTGACAGATTTTAGTTGCAACTATTTTTGTTTGTAACCACAATGTATGCTGTGGTGAATATGCTCATATATGCGTATTTAATTACATAACAAGGAAGGAATTGTCAAAAACAATACAAAGATATTCATATATATAACAGGTTTAATATACATGTACGGTACCCATATGCACAGGTAATTCTTTTAAAATGGGTTGAATTTGAAGATTTCAATACATAATGGATTAAGCTTATGTGTTCAAATTTTATATTATTATTTTCATTCGTTAATTCTTAAACTAGTTGAAGTATATACGCACTAATACAGATACATATGTATTTTGCAATAGGTATCTCAATAAATTTTCTTTTCTTATTAATTTGTAAAAAAATCAAATTTCCCTTATTTAAAATAAAGTTTATACTGCGCCTTTGAGTTTAGAATAAATAGTTAGAGCACATTACTAATATGAATATAAGTGGTGAATATTTGTGCATGAAAAACACCTGGAAACTACACGTGTTGGCTGATATGAAATATATGTACAATTGATAACATGACAACAAAAGGTAACATTTCAGACACATGCTTGTGCGAATATTTCTATGGAAGCTATTTCTTTCATGGCTAAAGTTTTACTGCCACACTTATTCTCCTCACTACGTATCTTCTGGCATACTTGTATCATTTACTCGAAACTGACAACAAGACAAATACACGTAGGTGTTGTATTGCAGCAAAACTTTTTGTTACACTTTACCCTCACTCCTAGTGAATCAGTTTTTATTGGCACGTATTCGTGTATATGGATCTGTAACAATATAAAAGTTATATTGGTCTGGCGAAAGGAATTAAAAAGCGGAAAATTTTAGATTATGCACCTGGTTTCAGTTTTGTAATTAAAAGTGATATTAAAAGCGAGTATTGGAAAACTGTTCACTTACCTTACTGCAACCGTAAACTGTTAGTCCACTTTTGAAGTGTCTGCAAATAAAAAAAAGAAAAACTTATTAGAAACCGATAATGGCAAATGAAACATACAATTGACAAACATGAATATTAAATTGACAAGTGGTGTGAAAAATTGCCAACGGCATAGGCAGATACAAACGCAATGAGTCTTACATGCTGAACGGCTACAAATATGCACGTCAATGGTAGTTCAATGGAAACACCACATCAGTATGCAAGGAAATTTGTATACATAGAAGAAGAGAAGAAATTTCAAATGTAGTAAAAGCTTCAGAGCGAAGAAGAATGCACATGAGTCATCCATAAAGCATTTACATGAAAATTGTACTTTTCAGCCTTAAACTAGAATATTTCTGATGGTTATAGAATGACTAGCGATAGTTTTAAATGAAGGAAGTCAGTCATCCATATAGAGAAACATTCATTTAGTGCATTTCAAACCATTTAAAAATAGTTTAAGGCATACTTTTCTTCAGCAGCCGCTTAACACTGACACTTCACACTCAGTAGGGATTTGTAATTGCTAATCCCTTTGTTATATAGTTCATAAGAAAATATAATTTTTGAGTGTTGAGGTCCCTATAGAGATTTAAAGTTGTTTTTTCACAGTTTCAAATTATAGTTTACTAGTGAACATTGTATATTTCACACCGAATGTCATGGGTCTCTGTCGCACACTTAAAACTGCATAAAAGGCCGTAAAATAACTACAACCTACTGTATAGGAAGCAGAATTTTACCTACATATACACATAACGAATATATATGCTCATGTGATTTTTTGATTTTTGCTGTCACTATGTAACGTGATGCTTTGATGATACAGCAACTTTTTTTGCGAATTTCCGATTGCTGCTTTCCTTTGCAATTCTCCCACAAATCTATTTTAAGCGCTCGGCACTGTTTTGCCTTCTCACCGACACATCGATTCTGGTAATCGAATAGCAAGCTGTGCAAGCGTGCAACTCAATGGTGACGTGAGAACGACTAAAAAGTAATGCAACACGAAAAAATGCGAGATAAAAAACGTGATTAGGAGGGCATATACTAAGCCAATGTGAAGAGCAATACGAAAAATTGCTCTACTAAAAAACGTAGTTATAGGCGAATAAACTAGACAAATGCAATGGAATTCAGTGCGACATGATCAGTTCTGAAGGCATATTCATACGGCCGAATGATGAGAATTCAATTCTATGTTATTGTATATAACTGTCACAAAGTAATGGTAAAAATAAATTTCTTAGATTACAGTTGTATTCCTTCTTACACATATTTAATTTCACAAATGTTAAATGACACATTATTTTACATGCATATATTACTCATACGACATGTATAACCTTTTTAGATGAATATAGTTATAGGCAGATTATGTACCACACTAATATTATATTATAAAAATATGCAGCATATTTTCGTTTATTCAAAAAAGATCAGTGGACTTGTCATACATGTTGTTATAATGGGAGAAATAAGTCAAAACTTTCTACAGTTAAGATACTAAATGCAATCATATCTATACTATACAAGTATTCATTTGTAGGAAAATACAGAGTTTTCAAAAAACACCAACATTTAATGAATTAATGAACTTAATTTGCAGTAGCAAACGACCGCAGCTCAATTTGCTTAATTACTTTAAATGTGCAGAGCTCCGCACCACTTATGTAGGTGTCTCATTGTGGCTCAATTGGCCATGCACCCATTGGCTTTAATAAATAATTAGTTGTTTGTTTTATTTGCACTGTGTTGTTGTTTCATTAACTTTGCTAAAGAATAAATTTAACATTTGCATGCGATCCGATTAACAAACGCTACAAAGCATGTAATTATGCTCATTTAATTAATGTACAGGCTGTGTCATTAAAGTCAACGTAGCGATGTTTGTAAGTAGTTATATATATTTGTACTTGATTTGGTCATCTCCCTGTGGAGGCGTTGTTGAGTTGCTTTGTTTATATATTCAAATCAACACTTATACAGTAGTGAAAATACTTCCGCTGGCAAAACACAACAATGAGCTAATACTAAATGGAATTGACATACTTTTGTTTCAGTTGAATTATTCAAAATTCACGAGAATAAATTTGTTTGAAAACATATTTTCAATGGAAATTTAAAAGCAACATATTTTGTAGATATTAAGTTAATATTTATTTGCATTTAGCAAAAATTTATCGATAACATTTCTCAGATAAAGGATGATGAAAACGTTACGAAATCGTTAACACTTCCGTCAAATGTGAACATAAAGTCACAAGTACTTGATTATGTAGGCTGGATAGTATGCATAAGCAAGCAACAAAGTTCACAATGTGTCTATAGTTCGTTAGGCTGCGTGCATGTCGGAGCTGCGATAAGCGATAAGAGCGTCGATAAGAGCAGCGACAAGAGCATAGCGTCGAGTTATAGTTTTATGTGGTGTGCATAACAGAACTGCAATAAGAGCGTAAATTCCATTTGCAATTGAAGTTTTGTATAGTGAACAGCTAAAAAAATGAGTTATTCTGAAGAAGAAAATATTTTGTTATTGACGTCTACTGCTGCATATTATCATGCATAATACTGAGGGGACAAAACGCTCGTTTTCGGCGCATCCTATAAATTAAGAAAGGCCAAATTTAGGAGAATTTCATCATCTTTATTGTAGCTTGAGACACAATTTATCCAAAACGAACCTGTTGTGGTGGTTTGGATCTTGTTGATCCCAGATTGCTGGTTTCAAAAATACTGCACTTAATAAATCTTCCGTGTCCATCATCGATAAGAGCGAAGAAATTACTGACCTACAATTTCTACGCTCTTATCGATGATAGCCAGCAAATAGTGAGTTCGCGCGCTGCTCCGACATGCACACTTGTATTAATTTACATATATCAATTTTCTACGCTTCGCTCTTATCGACGCTCTTATCGCTTATCGCAGCTCCGACATGCACGCAGCCTTACGCTCTTGACATGGTGAGAAAAACAACAACAACAGGGGATAAAGTATAAAACGCGTGTAACATAAAGCGAACCAACAACAAAAACAACGTGAGTAATCACAAATTATTTGTTTACAATATACATACATATACATACATATGTGTGTTAATGTGTGTTGAAAGCATCGCACCAACGCACATCAAACACTGTCATTACTTTCAGATGTCAACTCATTTTAATGACTCAGTTCGGTTTCAAATAAAGGAGGCAAGGGCTTGCAAAGTACTTGCATTTGTGGGTGGTCTGTTAGCCTGAGCTCATACTGCGCATATCGGCATTACTGCACTTCTTAAATACACCCATCAACTGTGTATTATCGATAAGCCTACGTGTTATATGAAATGAAAGACCCAAGAGAAAAGTACTACAAATTTTCCTAAAGGGTGTTATAGGGCAGTACAATGCATAAAAGTACACATGTGCATCACATTTGAGTCCACACTCGTGGAAAGTTACACGTATACTTTTGACGACAACAAAATTGCCTATCATTTTTGCTGTGCAATTTAATGCATAATAAATTATACTGTGTCCTTACAATGCAAACCCTTTATTTATATACATCGTATAAGTAAAGTGGGGGTATGGATAGCTGTTAGTTTTGTAAATTTATGATGGAATTGTATATAGAAACACTTCTTAATGAAATTTTAATATATTTCAATTTGGAAAATTTTCTATCAGTTATTAATAATTGAAACAAAATGTTTAAAATATTTCACTATTTCGGGGCAAATAATACCATATTAATGAGACAACAACAGTTCCAATCAATTTAGTTCCAACATACTGAGCAATATACTTAATACAACATGGAACATTTATAAAGCCACATGACACTTGATGAATGTACAGACACTCTCCACACTCCACTTTTGTATTTCGACATACAAACTAATCTAGCTACCTGTTGATATCAAAGCATTTCTTACTAGTGCTAGTGGATTTTATAATTCTATGTTAGTCAAAGAGTACCACATCACACCATCGAAAAACAAAGACCGCAAGGTTGGATACAAAGCCGATTAATCCTGTCAGTTGGTAAACATATTGAACACTCTGATGAAAAGCTGCAATTTCACGAAGTTAACCCACTGCAGTGCCACACAATGAAAGCGTCAGAGCAACAGTTCAAAGTCAATTAATTTCATGAGTTTGTGTGACACAGCGTATGAGTAACCTGAATTCACAGAAAATTCCCCTGAAGTAACATAATAACGGACTCTATATTAGGAGCAAGATGATTGTATATCACCAACAAATACAATTTTCTTCTTTAGAATGTCAGTGGCACTGACGCCTGTCTTTTTGTGTCATACGATCCAATAACTATGAAAAAAGTGTTCTCTTGTGCTTCGATTAGCCTTTATTTATTTCCAGTTTCCCTTTTCCTATTTTTCAATGTTATTGCATTGCAGAATTATCAATATGTTTACATCAAAAACATAAGCTATCAGAATTGAATATATTAAACAAATTAGAATTTGGAAAAAACAACCAACAACCGACACAATTTAGCTTTATTACTTACATACATTTCCACTCAAAACATAATAGAAATTTATTTATCACATTTTGCATTATTTTCAATTTCACCACATCCAAATCATATTTTATCAGAGCACTAATATAATTTTATTTACCAATTTCTATTATTCAGCATTTTTACACATTTAAAAATAATTTTCTCAAACATTTACACCAAACACACTGATCTTTCTCGCGACTTCTCTAGTTATTTACGATCAACTGACATGAATAACGGCTGCCTTTGCTGTTTACCAAATCATGTTGATTCATGTTGGAGACGGTGTTGTTGATTTCTGCACGCTGAGGTGAGCAAATGAGAATAGCAATGCATGCAAATATGAACACATGAAAGTGCACAAATTGAATGGTTATAAATGCATACACTATTATAAATTTAATATAATAGCATATTATACTAAAAATATATAAAATGAGTTGTACTTATTACTGAAAATTTATTATGGCTATATTAGGAAAACCCGTGAAATCACATTCTCTAATTAGAAATTTAAAATGCACTGCGACAATTGCAACGCTTGTCCATTGAAATGGCAACATCATGCATGTCAGCAGAACACAAATGCCAGAAAATATAAAGCACATGTATGTACTTACCAGACTAAATGGTAACCAGCTAAATGGATGAACGGGTTTAATTACTGAAAACACCAATTGCAGTTGTAGTGCAATGGCAACACAATAATTCAATGCTTTGCATCAGCGGAAAGTAAATTTTCACACACCAAATTGAAGTAGCTGCACATAAGTGTTTTAATGTACATGCACACATACTAGTACATATGATTGCTGCATAGTGGACGATGACGATGAGTTGTTCTGAATCGTGGGTGGTTTAAAAAATAAGGGTAATGAGTTTATATAACGATGTAATTAAAATTAACCCATTTTATCTGAAATATTTGAGTATTAGTAACAGTTCAAAATTTTAAATTTACATTGATTTTCTGAGAAATATCACACTAGTGATATTATACATATGTAAATTTATGAATTATTTAGAATTAACCTTAAAATGTAAATTGAAAAATTCCTTAAAAATTTACAAGGTTTACATAAATTTCCGCAATTTAGCAATGAAACAAATGTCCGTATATACATTCGTATAAATATATCAGTGTTTTCAATCGATACGTCATTAGTATTTCGACAACATCAATCCGAAATGGTATTCCACGTATTTGGTCTCTAATTCAGTTTTCATTTAAACAGGACGCCAATTTAATTGATTTGTCGAAGCCTATTTGTTGCTGGTCTGCTCGAAACTCGAACACATTTTGGTAAACAAGCTGCACCTACATACATGAATGTGTTAATATTCACAAACAAATTTTGAATCTTCATTCAAATTACACATGCAAATATACATACATACATAATTACTGTTATCATTAATGAGCTTAACTAACCACTATTTGCCCGCAATTTTGGGCGCATCTCAAAATAAACCATTCTAGTGAAATTCAATCCACTGCTAATTATTATGCTAAATGGCAAAGTTAATAAGCTAGCAAAGTTTTAATTGTTTTTAGATGCTTGACCTAATTTTGTGGAGTGCTTTTTTTGTTGATTGAACACAAGGGAATTAAAAAAATATATTTCTCAATATAACACATATTAAGTTTTAAACTTTTTAAACTCATCCATCTTTAAACTTTTTAAACTCATCCATCTTTATTTTTGTTGTTATCAACGTCAGCGAAAACCACAACAATGTGGAATGGTTTCATTTCGGCGACACATGTTTATGGCATTTGCTACAAGTATCAAACAGTTTATGGGCATACATACATGTGTGTGTACTTGTGCAACAGTTGCGACCTATTAGAATTGTAATTCCGAACGGAATTACTCAAATTACATGTATTTCCTTAAATTTATTTAGATGTTTATATTTTAAATAAAACTCGTAATTCACAGTATATTAATATAAATTTGCTTTTTACTAATCACTTTGCGTTCCTTTAATGGCAACTCCTACACACATTAACGGCCATAAGAATGTATTTGTTGCATACTTGTCTCATACAGTACAAGTATATAAATTCTTATATAATTCTGCACTATGTATATGTGTTTTCCTACTAACAAGTTAAGTAAACATTTCTGCGAAGCTATTTCCACGAAACCTTGAGTTTATCTCATATAATTGGAAGATCTTTTATGTTTTAGTTTAACGCAGCAAGCACATTTTCAGACAACATTGCTGTGTTCGACAGATTTCACGTACACATTTTTCTTTAATTTTAAGCTAGATTAAAGATGTGTATATCTAATATTACATAAGTATGTATAACCTAATTAATTAGCAGCTCAGAAACAAATTTTGGTTTACAATAAAATGATTTTAATTTTTAATTTTCCTTCAAAAATGTACTGAATTAAAGTATCCTAATTGAAAATAAAGTAGTTTTGGAATATATTCTCAAGGAAACAGTTATCTGGTTTGTACCATTAAATCTTTATTTACCTAAGTTAAGCGTAGAAAATATACATATTATTTATATAGCTACTGTTTACTATGTGTGGTTAAGTATACGCAATGTATAAAAAAAAATAAAGCACAGGCAAAATGAATGGTATTAAGTATATACTTTCTGTAAAATTTACATATATTTTCATATAGTGTAAAAGTGAATTAGTAGCAAGCATCCACACGCATCAGCTTTCTTCTATCTCTTGTCGGTATGTAATTGCTTTTCTTGTTGGTACGAGTACAGAAACAGAAACAGAAGCAGATATTTATAATGATTTTGCCTAACTAAAAACTAAAAAAATTCAAAATATGCTTACTGCATCAATGGTATTTGCTCTACCTCTTATAACGGGTGATTTTTTTGAGGTTAGGATTTTCATGCATTAGTATTTGACAGATCACGTGGGATTTCAGACATGGTGTCAAAGAGAAAGATGCTCAGTATGCTTTGACATTTCATCATGAATAGACTTACTAACGAGCAACGCTTGCAAATCATTGAATTTTATTACCAAAATCAGTGTCCGGTTCGAAAATTTTTTATCGACAAATTTTGTTCAGCGATGAGGCTCATTTCTGGTTGAATGGCTACGTAAATAAGCAAAATTGCCGCATTTGGGGTGAAGAGCAACCAGAAGCCGTTCAAGAACTGCCCATGCATCCCGAAAAATGCACTGTTTGGTGTGGTTTGTACGCTGGTGGAATCATTGGACCGTATTTTTTCAAAGATGCTGTTGGACGCAACGTTACGGTGAATGGCGATCGCTATCGTTCGATGCTAACAAACTTTTTGTTGCCAAAAATGGAAGAACTTTCACTTGGTTGACATGTGGTTTCAACAAGATGGCGCTACATGCCACACAGCTCGCGATTCTATGGCCATTTTGAGGGAAAACTTCGGAGAACAATTCATCTCAAGAAATGGACCCGTAAGTTGGCCACCAAGATCATGCGATTTAACGCCTTTAGACTATTTTTTGTGGGGCTACGTCAAGTCTAAAGTCTACAGAAATAAGCCAGCAACTATTCCAGCTTTGGAAGACAACATTTCCGAAGAAATTCGGGCTATTCCGGCCGAAATGCTCGAAAAAGTTGCCCAAAATTGGACTTTCCGAATGGACCACCTAAGACGCAGCCGCGGTCAACATTTAAATGAAATTATCTTCAAAAAGTAAATGTCATGAACCAATCTAACGTTTCAAATAAAGAACCGATGAGATTTTGCGTTATGCGTTTTTTTTTTTTAAAAAGTTATCAAGCTCTTAAAAAATCACCCTTTACAAGTTGATATGTTTACTGTAGTTGTATGTCGAAAGACTACAAAAAGGATTTCAAGAGCATTTTATTTCGATTATAATTCTACCCTTATTCACAAAATAGTCAACCCTTTTAGAGATTATTTTTCACAGCAATAAAGCGAAATTGATTTTATTTACTTTTGCATACGAGTTTTTGGTTGGCAATAGTCAAGTGGATTTTCCTATCGATTTTTATTAACTTAACTGTATGAATGTAAAGTTATTGACAAGTGTTTGCATTTTACAAAGGGTTTTTCTTTATTCTAAAATAAATAATAATAAAGTAAGTAAATGCACTCAATACAAATAAAAACTTTTAGTTTTTTTGGTAAATTCTTATAGTTTCGTACATATACATATGCATACCTGTGTGTTTATGAAATATTTGTAGAGAGAAAATGTTCTTGCTAGAAAAGATAATATAAAAGGGCCAGGAAAGGTCAACAATATAAACAAATTTTTCTCAGTTTCTAATATCACTAAAACATTTTTGTGTATTATAAATAAAGCTTTTTTAAATGAAATTAATATAAATGAAATGTATTCAAAAGTAAATATATTAACATAATAAATTAATTTATTATGAATTGAGTGATATGTTTATTTATTCTAACCAAAAAGTAATATTGATGTATAAGCTTATAAAAATTTGTTAAAATTGCATTGTGTATTATTGCTATATTTTGCTCTTAAAATATATTTTTTACACATATTTAATATTGTACTGCGAGTTTTTATTGGAAACGAAACACTTCATTACTAAAGTAATTTAACCCTTAAATGCATAGCGTACCTAAGCTACATGTGACTTAAGGCTATTAAGGCTTCATATCTTCTGTATCGCAGCTTTGTTTACTCGCAGTAGGCGTCGTAAATACTAACGGTTATTTATTTTATTTTGGGGCTAAACTCATGCATTTAAGGATTAAAATGAAGATAATATATGTAACCAATGAAAGATTAGGAGGTTTTCGTGAGTTTTTTTAAAGAAAGTACTCGAACGAATGTTTCGACGTTTTTTGGACATACTAAGGTATATTTTCAGCTATATTTTAAGATTTTTCTTTAAGAGTTATGTGCTGTCCTCGGAGGTGCGAAAAAAGTTCCCCACCTGCTGACATGATTCCGGCCGAATTAAAAAGATCATATGTCATTGTATAGTAAACGTATTCAGTTTCAATTTGAAGTCGATCTGTCAATTTCTCGTTGAACGCTGTTGCTCTTTAGAACGCTTCCATTCAAAAACTGTATAAACTAACGAATAAGCAAATAAAAAAAAATCGAAAGTGTTACACTGGTACTATCTACAAATACGAGTAGCATATTCCTCAGATAATAATTTAGCTAATTATTCAAATAGCTGCCTGTCAATTACTGAAAATTTAAATAAGATGTATTCACAAAAAAAATTTTACAACTATTTGAAAAAAATGTAAATATTTCATCTGCAAACATCACTCCCATCATAAACACTGTCTATTTTCCTTCATTGAAATTCGTACACATTAGGCATTTAAAATAGATAAAATTTAAATGTAAACTTTGACAGGCAGAAAATGTCAATAAATAGAATTGAGCATTTGATAGACAAATAAAAGTCAAACAAATTAGCATAAATGAACAATGAAATAAACAAATATTTACAAAATAACTGCTGAGTGGTACAAAATTTATGATGTAATATCTATTAATTTTTGAATTGGCAATTAAATTCGCATCTGATTTAATGAGTTTAGAACACAAAGTAGTAGAAATGGCTATAAAATGTGGCTTTATAGTAAATCTACATATGCAAAGGCATACGTAATTTTATTTCATTTTCTTTATATTTCATTAGTGATTTGTAATTGGTATGCTACTTTCATTTTCGAACTTTAATTTTGGCCACATACATAAAATTACTTCCATTTAAATGCAAATTAGCATGATGTGTTAACCACAAATGTCTAAAAATATCTAAAATTAAAAATAACAAGAGTAATTGGCATATACTAAATTTCAACTAACAAAATCTGCAAACCGCAAAATTTCTTTCTGTAGCAGAGTGAGAAGCTACGCTGAAAGTGGTCAAAAGTGGATTTCCATAGAATATTAAAACGAAACGAACACCACATATAATTTTGTATATAAATAGAAGACAACATATAGGTGCGTTGACTTGTTTGGATAAATATATAATATGTACGTTCATAAATACAAACAGAACTATAAATTTATATGGCTTGCAGCTACAAAACCAGTAACTAGATCCGCTGGCAAAACTCTGCCAGAGCATGCTTTCGGGCGAAAACTTTATGAAATTCCCAGCACTGAAACCGCTGGTAAAAACTTTTCAATAAACATGAATAAATGCTGTGTGCGTTGTGATGAAACTCAACGCAACAAATATAAACAGAGCAATAGCAATAAATTTTCGAAAATCTAAGTAAGATAAGGATAAATGAGGGCGTATTGTAAGTTGTAGTGGCTTTGAATGTCTTGCGGGTACTTTGAAATGTATGAATAGCAGTCGCGGTTGACCTCTAGCAGTCCCTAGGCAACGCAAGCGACCAATGTGAAAACAACCATCAACAACAAAAATCAACAGCAAAAGTTTAATAAGCTCATAATTGAATAAAGTCCAAATTGTGTTTAAACTAAGCTGGCAAAGAGACCACAAGATAAATGAGTAATCGAAGTTGCAGCCGTTGGTGCGGGCAGAGGAATTTGCACAAGGCTGTAGAAGAAAGCGAAGATGAAGATAACTAGTTTGCAGTCGATTAAATAACAAAGCGCCACGCCAATGATTACTCTGTAGTGCATTGAATTAGTTAAGTGAGTTGGTCGACTACACTGAAATGAGGCGATAGGATGTGTAATGTATAATATTTGACTACTCAAAGTTGCGAAAACAATTATGAAAACAATGACTATGATTTAGGAGCATAATAATAATTTTAAATCGAAAATTTACCAAACTGAAAATTAACAAGAAAACTGGGCCTTAAAATGTCAACTTTTAGAGGTAATCCTTAGATACCTTGTGTCTTTACGAACCCATTGATTTTTAACATTTTTTACAGGCTTTTTCGCTTCTAATGTGGTCACCACAGTAAAGAAGAATATGATTGACGACACCAATATTGTAGTTTAATGCTTACGGTTAATCCGTACGTGATGCTTAATAATAATAAAATGTTCATAAATTCATTGAGTATATTACTCCACCTGAAGTTTAATTAAATATTTTCTTAATTTTTTTTCTCCCGCTTACAAATCAAATTACTCTAAATATACTCATACATACAAAGTAACGCCAATAAAATTACCTATTTATACAGAAAATTTTGCAAAGAAATATAAAATCGCATATAAAAATTAAGCGCCGGCGCACAGCTGTGAGCACTTAAACACCAATGGAAATCATAAATCCGCTATTTCACGTCGCTACACAAAAAACAAAAAAAAATGAATAGAAGAAATGGCAACAATCACTACAAGGTAAATATTGAAATCGAAAATAAATCTCTTGTAGATCGCATATAAACGTAGCACCACCGTCTAGCCGCCATAAAAATAGAAGGAATAAAGAAATAAACATTAAAACGTAAATAACAAATAACGAACGACAAGTGAATGTGGAATAAAAAAAATGCTCTGAAATTCTTGAGAAAAAACAAGAACAAAAAACTTGAATTATTTTTGAAGATAAGTTGAAGGTAAAAATATAAGTCTGTGTTCATTTAATCCAATTCCCTGATTAAATTCTTACAGCAAGCTATAAAACTGAAATGTTTAATCTATTAAAATGTTAAATTATTTATAACTAATTAAATCTAGGCTAGAGCCAACCATCAGAAAAAATTTTTAAATTTAAAGATAGTAGAATTGAAAGCAAATGGAAGCCAACGGTGTTAGTTAGCTCCGTACTCGGGTTTCAGATATGACAAGTTTACAAGCGCAGAATCATTTCATTGGCAAATCATATGAAATCTATGTAAGCTAGTTAGGTTAATTACGTTTGAGAATTCTCAGAATCCATTAGAAGTATTTCTCTTGAGAAGGTAATATGATAATTCAACCGGTTTCTTCTAAGGAATCCCATTATTATAGGTCACAAAAAAATGCAAAACTGTGGTAACCTTGAGTATTAAAATAATATGATAATAGCATAGTTCGGAGAAATATGTTTGCAGGAGGCCATTCTTCATAGAAGTAATTAACATTGAAATATGTATATCGTGTTCATCTCGCAAAATTTCAACGAATATTTTGTAGCTACTGTTCTACCATATGCTTTGGTTTTCACACATTGGAATAGTTCGACCATTCGCTTAGGTTAGCGCAGGTATTTCCGCAATATTAAAATTTAATGAAAAAAGTTTTTAAGTATTTCTAAACTAGAAACAAAGTTGCATTATTGCGAACGCCACTATTTGGCACACGCTAAAATAAATTTCTGAAACCATTTTTTATAGCAAAGCGAATAAACCTGTGTATAAGATTCGCTTAGGTTTACAAAAAAATCAATATTCTACGGTGAAATAGTGAAATTTTTCGAAACTTTTTCGTGACAAACTTTCGCTTCAAATGCGTGTTTTTAAATATGCTTATATACGCACTTCTTTGCTGACTTCACTCAGTGAAACTGATAGCATACACACAAAAGATTTATGCGACTACACTCATCTCTCTAAGCTAGTCACGTGCAAGGTCATTGCTGCTAATATAAAAGTGTGGCAACATCAACAAGCGTGCTAGATTATGTGAAAAATGTCAAAGATACGGAAAAAGTTTGCTAAATTGCGTTTATTAAAAATGTCATTATGACATTGCATATACATATGTACATACATACATATGTACGTATGATAGCCAATATAGGACATAACATATACATTTAAAATACATATAAAGCTATATAAAAGCGGCTTTAAATTCTTAACGCTCTTATGTATCATTCAAAAACATGTTTATACAAAATTGTATGCGCATTAACAATCAGAGCAACACCATGGCGTATGAGTAATCTCAAAACCACATGTTCATATAATATATGTACACTGTAGGATTTTAAAGTCGCCTTAACACGCGCTGACAAACATTTTCATAAAGAATAAATGTAATAATCTGATGAATAATGGAAAAAAATACATATGGTTAATCTCTTCGGAATTATACCATAAATTTAATGCTGCCATTATGCAAGATCAACGCTTTGTAAATGTGGTTGGGAAAATACTTTTGTGGGACAAGTGAGCAAGTGTACACAAAGGCGCTGCTAGTGAAAGAGACATTGAAAAATTGGCACTTGTGCCGGTATTGCTAGCTTGATCTCTCTATCAGTGAGTACAAGTACAAAAAATTATGTCAATGTTATTATATAGAAGCTTAAAACGGGGTCAAGGATATACAAATGTGTATATGTGGCAGTCATTACGCGCTAACCCAATTTCCTCGCTGTAGTGAATGCGTATTTATGCACAATAAGAAAATTTCAATAATTTTCAAATTACTAAGCATCGATAATTACGGCCATTCAATAAACCTGATTGGTCAATAGTAATGATTGTGCGAACGAACTCATGCGTAGTATTCGGCACATACTGATAGGCCAAAGGAATGCGTATGTTAATTAGCAAACACAATCGCTGCAATTATATTACGCTAATTGGACATATGTAGGCTTTGCAATTCCGCAGCAAATTAATTGTAAACTCAGGATGGTTTGAGGTTTCGTTGAGGCAGCGAGACCAAATTATTTCTTAAAGAAATCAATTATTTAATCCTTTATAAAAATATGGTGTGCAGCTGTCACCCGAAAACATGATCGACATCGGTAAAAAAAATGTGTGTACAAGTGGTTTCCATACAGTAATTTCCACAATAACTAATTTTGGTACGTACACAAAATCTATATGTACAATAGTAAAATTTTTGAGAAATTTATTGGCCAACTTCTACTTTTTCTTACTTGAATTCACCTAGGATTTTAAAGCAAACAGTAAAATTCTTCTTTTCTATTTCTATTTAAATTTCCGTCCTATAATTGGATGTTACTTTTTAATTGATTTCAGCTTATAGTCCGTGTCCAACATGATCGTACTTTATAACAAAGCTTTCATGCCGAGATTACTTCCTTTATATTGTTTTCATTGACAACAGAAGCGGAGGGAAGCTCTATACATACATACAAATTAATGTTTACAACTTGAATGCCACTTAAATCCATTAGTCGGCCGACAACTCGCACTACTTTCGTACACTTGTACATTTTCGAAGTCATTATGCCAACAAAAAGGGCAAACGCACCATCAGTAAAACGCTCACAGCGCTGGCGAGAAGATATTTTGCGCGTCATTGATTTCTGTTGTATTTTCGAATTTTCGAGTAGTCACTGCAGCACAGCAGCTTATTGCCATTATTGCGCATTCGCTTATTAAACCCATCAGTTCTCACCACTTCAGTGTAAAGTGCTTATTTAAATGAGCAGCAATGATTTCGAGTTTCGCTCTTTCGGCATATTCATCTTGGAACTTTGCATTTTAAATTTTTTTCTTTTAGGAGCAAAATAAATTTGCATGCTGATGATGATTACAGCGAAAACGCGAGAAAAAAGTCAAATTCAATGTGGTCACATTGTGGTCTTGTACTTGAAACCACCAGAGAGTTTAATTTAAATTCTTTAGTAAATGTAAACGAATTTAGACATTCGCCTTTGGGGAACAAGAACCATTTTCTATCAATCCTTACCTATGTCAGATTTAACCATGTTGAAGGCTTAGGAAATGAAGGGAGAACGGTTTTGAAAATACCTTTCTGGTCTTTGAGACGGAAGAGTATTGAACGGGAAAATGGAAATGTCGTCTATAGTTGAAAATCAGCTTAATTATTAAATACGCAATTTTAGCTAAATTATTGTACTTCAAACTGAGTACTATTAGGTTAGTAGAAATAAAAATCGTCGCATCCTCAACTAAGAATATTTAAATGTTAAAAATTAAAAATTTGATAAACTTGTTCCATTAGTTTATTTGCCGAACTAATACTATTCTGGTTTAAATTCCTATTTAAATAAAATTTTAAATTTATTGCGCAAACATAAAATGAGAATACCACCCATGACTCCCATTCGGATAATGAAATCTGTACTTGAATACATAAACATGCCCTTTGGGTTTAATTACATTTTACAATTTGCAGCGGCATTCACACATTTACAGCTTTAAATGCTCATGAAATTACATAAGCAAACACGTGTGTGGGCACTTACATGCCATACCCATTACCCATAATAATTAATTACCATTTTAATTCGGTTCATTATGTTTACTGAAAATTTAATTTCATTGTATTAACCAAATCTAGAGATACAGAGGACTTGGAGAGACCGATTTTTTAAAGCCATCACATATAAAATATACAAGGGTAGCAGAGGTCTTTAATTGAATTTAAGTATTGTATAAGAATTAGAATCAAAAGCTGAAGATTGTTTTCAATCGATTCTAATCCTTATTATGTGATTATAAAATAATCATAAGCTCAATAGAGCACTCAGAACTGTAAGTACAAAATATAAAAATAACCCTATCAAACAGTCAGTAACCATCCACAACGATTTCCTCGTTACTATTGCGCCGAATCTATAACAAATGGCAAGGGATTCGATGTGGTCATCAATATGAAAGCATACACGCACAAAAAAATTACCTAAGTCTACAAGGCAAACCAATTGTCGTAAGGACTGCATACCGCTCCGCTATTAAACAAAAAGCAATTCCCTCCACGTGCACCTTCACATCGAACGGCTTTGTCAAACTGAATTACGCTTACGTCTGCAGTTATGTCAGTGTGTCGTCGTTATGGCAAAGCCATTGAAGCGCAATCAACGATCAGCAACGAACGAATTTGGGTGTCCTTGTGTGTTGTTCGCAAATATTCTGTGTCGACTTTGCCATGCAAAACAGCAGAAGCTAAGCTGGGTTAAGCTCTGTTGCGTTGCTTTTTTGTTTGGTTCGATTATGAAACTGAGATAGTGATGTTCTGAATTGCAAAACTATGATAGGTGTAGTATTTTTGTGGATTTTGTAAATATTTCAGTGTTTTGTGCTTTACAAACGGTTGAATAAACAGTCGGGAACGAGGAATTAAATAAAAAGAGTGGCTCAGTAATTAATATAGTATATAACAAAAAATGGAAAAAATTCTTGGTGGACCATATCTGGTCCTATTTCGGTACCACTGAGTAGCTCATTTATATTTTTGAAAATAAAGCAATACAACTCTCCAATCAAGATGATTTTCGATCAAAAATATATATTACTCATTTATGAGAACTTAAACAATTAGAGGTCAATGAACTGTTTTGAAATCTTTAACCATAACCACCATGATCACAGAAGAACTGTCCCAAGATCTTCCTAATTTGTTTAAGTTTCAAGTAGAGTGCTGAATGATTAGTCTAATTCGTAACTAAAAGATTCCTGCTTGAATGTAAGCTGAACTGTAAATTAGAAGTTTAGTACATTATTTAGAGATCATATCCTAGATGGTATACTCGTATAGATTTATATAAAGTTTCATAAGCAATCGTGTTCGGAAGGCTCCTATCAACGAAATTACTAAAGGTAAATTCAGATTTCATTCAAAATTTGATAAAAATAATTTAAAAAGAAGAAACAAAATTTAATTTTTAGCCTTCTAAACATGAAAATACTCTTGCTCAACGCCATATGTTGGACAAATCTAAATATATGTCTGCGTGAGTGAAATGTGAAAATGTGTTCAGCGCATTTGATGCTTGGCATTGAATTATATTTCATTCATCAATCAAATACATTTCATATGCAAATTTTCCCGCTACACACGCCCGCCGCTTCCTCTCTGTCCTGTCATATAATGCATATAAAAATATGTACAATTTGTTTGAATTTGAATGCTCATCTGTATGGATTTTCACACAATATTAAATGGTTGAGTGAGCGATGAGCAGAGTTTATGTGCACTTTTGGACATTTTCTGATTTATCAGTCATGCAAATTCGCCAACCGCATATTAATTATAATGAAATTACATGGATGTGTGCCTACTACTGCCAACGGTTTTATTATTTCACCGCAATTGAAATGCGAATTCACGCAAACAGAAATAAACAAATTTTAGATTTCTAATGATTAAAATTTTTAATTTACTGCATATATTTTCATAAATGTGTAGAAAAATGCGTTGGAGATAAATTTTGTGGAATTTGAATAGGTAAAAACTCAATATTTATAAAAAAAAATTATTAGATCATGACAGCTTGGTTAGTCGACAAAACTTATAGGATGATTTATGAACAGGATGGATGTAAGTGGTATTCGACTACATTCTGGATTAAATCTAAATTTGCTTAAATTATTATGATGTCATTCAAGTACTAGAAATGTATGTGCGAATATTTATATATTTACTCTCACAAACTCGACAATAATAAAATGCCAGCCATTAAGCAAATGCTGTGAGCACGATTAAATTCTCATTGCAATTGTAACTTTTGCTGCTGCTTTCAACGACAGGTGTCTGTAAGTGTAATGAAGTGATAGCGGCATTGAGTCTGAAACAACTGTAGCTCACTTTGACGCTACAACGCAGCGAAACAATTATTTCATAAAACCATTCAATTTAAACTTTAATCCCTATTCTTACACCTCACTTCAGTTCATAAATTTCTTCCGCTCTCACACTCACCGATTGCTTCCCCTCATCTCTTGTTTTCTTTTCAATTTCATTTCATTACATTTGAAACAATGGAATTCATAAACACTTAAGTTATGCTGTTCAACTCAAATCGCTGGCAGGCAGTCAAGCGTTTATACGCCACACACTCAACACCAACACAACTGTTAATAAAGCATAATGGCTGCTTCCGTGGAGAGGACGCACTATTGTTTGAATAGAGTGTTGCAAAATATGGCTGCAAGCAAAGCAACAGTTGTGACACCAGCGCAATGAAATGTACCAGAGCATGCAACAGAGTGTCGTTTTCGCCAGGAAGGAAAGTTAAACGTGAAGTTATGTGATAAAAATGCCGGTCATGGTTGCCTCTTTTTGTTAAACAATTGTACTTCAATTGTACTTGTAGTAGCTTTAAATGTCAAATTTTTGGACCTCATTAAGCTCAGATTAAGTTACAGATATATTTTTCTTGAAATATAGTTAGGTTAGGTTAGGTTAGGTTTGTAGGCAGATCTCTGCAAGGCAGAAAGATCTCACTTAGACAGCCTGGCGCTGTCCATTGTGGTACCAATAAAACTCCCCGTGGATCAAAGACCTTTAAGATTCAGCAAACCGCTTGGAATCCGTTATAAATTTCTTAAGACTGGTAATATTGATTCTAGCCAATTCGCTAGGATCGTCGAAAAAGGGCTTTCGGAGGTGTTTCAACCTCAGTCTGGCGAAAGCTGGACAGTGCAGTAAGAAATGCTTAGATGATTCCATCTCGCCTTCCTCCATACAGCTTTGGCAACTAGCATCTGCCACGATCCCAAGTCTAACCGCATGGGTACCCATTGGACAATGTCCAGTAAGTACCCCTATGATTGCGCTGAGATGAACCTTGCCCAGAGAAAGCAGTTGAAAGGACCGCTTACGCTCCACAGAGGGCCAAAAGGACCTCGCCACTGCACAAGTACTGGTAGTTGACCAGCGCTTGACGAGCTCATGCGTAGTCTGCGTGTCCAGCGCTCTTGCGCAGGTGGACCATGGACTACCAATGCACTCCCATTCCGACGTCAATGTAGCTAGGGTACCCTCCCTTGCAAGCTTGTCCGCTATGCAGTTACCAGCGATCCCGCGGTGACCGGGTACCCAAACTAGTCGGATTGCAAAATAGCTGGAAGCTATTGATAAGGATCTAAGACACTCCTTAACTAGCACAGAGCGTACCGACATCGATTCCAATGCCAGTATTGCCGCCCTACTGTCGGAGTGAATACATACCTCTCTAAAAGAGGTCACCATAAGAAGCAATGCGTCCACTGCTACTTTGATCGCAGCGACCTCTGCTTGGAAGACACTACAGTGGTCAGGTAGCCAAAAGCTGGTATTGATAGAAAGCTTTCGCAGAAAACTCCCCTCCCACATTTCCCCTAAGCTTCGATCCATCCGTGAAAAAGCTGACTGCACTTTTCCTCCATTGACTTCTACCCACCCACATATCCCTCGTAGGTACATGTGTAGAGAAGAAGCCTCTAGGGGACGGTTCCGCAGTGCAGTGGTCCAAGTTGTCAGGGATGCAATCGAACCGACGGAGAATCTCAGAATGCCCCTGCTTGGGACCGATCATGTACCCAGCGTCTCTGAGTCTGACAGCGACCTTTGCCGCAGTGCACCTACCGGCGATATCAACAGGTGCGACGTGTAAAATGGCATTTAGAGCCACAAAGTGAGAACGTAAAACTGTGTTATCGACAAATGCGATTAATTTGAAAAAGTGTCTGTGCTTTTTGCTTTATTAAAAAAAAATTAAAACTGACATTTAACTATTGAGAAATTTCTTCCATAAAAATATTTAATTCTCCTGAGGCTCTTTAAGAACATTTTTTCGCTATTTCGAGTGGGCAACTTTATAACATTTTTAAACTTTTAAACATTTTTAATTTATTTTTGTTAGTCCGTTTTTGTTTCTCGTCTCTAAAATACCCATTTAAAACATGATTTAGTCCCTCATCAGTACTTGTTTACATAAAAATTTCCAAATGTTTTATTTCTTTTACATTTCCGCAACTCATTCACCAACGGATAGATTTCGGGCAAAATTTTCGATTTTGTGGATTCAATGATTTCGTAATTAGTATTTTTTCGAGTCGGTAAATGAGTTCAATGTGATCGTAAATTTTATTTTCGATACGGATTCAATGATTCCGACGTAAAATTTTTCGATCGAAACGGATTCAATGATTAGGCCCAATATATGAATTCGGAAACCCTATGACTAGTCTATTTAAAAGAAAAAGAAAATTTGGAACATATCAAACTCAATACCTCATATTGATCAAATAATTATTCCAGACGGCCATTAATAAAAAAATTTAATAATAAATAAGGTGAATAATGCAATTAATTTAAGTACTACTTTCAAAATAAATTTAAATTATGCAAAACTATGTAGCTTGGGAAAAGGTAACAAAAACATCAACCAATTTACCTCTAAAAAATCTCTGGAAAATAAAAATATCACAATTTAAGATGAATGTAACGTGAAATTGAAAATGTTAAATAAGCACAAGCTAAGAAGTAGTTAGTATAGTGCTTCAAGTCATTTAACGCTTGTACGGCACACCTGTTGTTTATAAGCCTTAGTGCTCAACAAGCAGTGCGACATGAGACCTGCCAAATGCCAGCCGAGCCGAGAATGCTGCAGGTAATGTTTCACTGCATTATACATAAGAATGTATTATATAAGTAGTTAAGGATGGAGGATGGAGTCATATGTAGAAGTTCACGCAAGTGAGGAAAGTTTCTGATTGTCATTCACTTGGGAGTGGCCAGGAACGATTCTTTTACATGTGGCTCAAGCAGCTCACGACTTCCGGTCTTAGACCAAGTATCCTCTGGGTAGCCAACAGACATCCGTCTGGAGGCGAGCTAAAGTGAGAAGGCGAAACCCGCTTATGCGGTTGTGTGTAGGGTTTGGGACCCACCACATAAAAACACCCCCCAATGAAAACGACGAAACAGCCTCGGATGAGAGACCCCAATTTTGATGACGACCACTGCAAACGTTTAAAGGACTACGATTTAAGGGCATGCACCTGGAATGTCCGGACCCTTAATTGGGAAGGTGCCTCTGCCCAGCTGGTTGATGTCCTCGTAAGAGGTAAAGGCTGACATCACCGCAATCCAAGAAATGCGATGGACGGGACAAGGACGGAAGAAGGTGGGTCCTTGCGACATCTACTACAGCGGCCATATAAAGGAGCGCAAATTCGGTGTGGGATTCGTGGTGGGAGAGAGACTCCGTCGTCGAGTCCTGGCATTCACTCCGGTGGATGAACGTTCAGCCACAATCCGCATCAAAGCGAGGTTCTTCAACATATCGCTGATTTGCGCCCACGCCCCGACGGAAGAGAAGGACGAAGTGATCAAAGATACCTTCTATGAGCGCCTAGAACGTATCTATGAGCGCTGCCCCCGCCACGATGTAAAAATCGTGCTTGGCGATTTCAACGCTAGGGTGGGTAAAGAAGGTGTCTTTGGCACAACAGTCGGAAAATTCAGCCTCCATGACGAAACATCACCAAACGGTCTGAGGCTGATCGACTTTCGCCGGGGCCCGAAATATGGTCGTCTGTAGTACTAGATTCCAGCATAAGAAAATCCATCAAGCTACTTGGCTGTCCCCGGATCGAATCACTCGCAACCAGATCGATCATGTTGTGATAGATGGACGACATGTCTCCAGTGTCTTAGATGTGCGTACGCTTCGTGGTCCCAACATCGACTCGGACCACTATCTTGTAGCAGCTAAGATACGCACCCGCCTCTGTGTAGAAAAGCGCACACGTCAACAAACACAAGGAAGGTTCGACATCGAGAAGCTGCAATCACAACCGACAGCCGAACGATTTTCTACTTCCGACTTGCACTCCTGCTCTCTGAGAGCACTCATCAGCATCTCGGTATAAGGGAGCTGTGGGACGGCATATCAAACTCCTTACGTACAGCTGCAACCGAAACCATTGGTTTTCGGAAAAGCCAAAAAACAGCTGGTATGATGAGGAGTGTCGTCCTCGCAGTGGAGAGAAAACAGACTGCCTACCTCGCAATGTTGCGATCGACCGCAACACGAGCGGGATGGGAAAGATACCGAGAGCTGAAGAGGGAAGCGAGACGCATTTGCAGACAAAAAAGAAAGAGGCCGAAATGCGTGAGTATGAAGAGCTTGACAAGCTGGCCGACAGGGGTAATGCTCGAAAATTTTACGAAAAGATCCGGCGACTAACTGAAGGTTTCAAGACCGGAGCGCACTTGTAGGACCCCCAGAGGTGATCTAGTTATTGATGACCAGAGTATAATGAGTTTGTGGAGGGAACACTTCTCCAGCCTGCTGAATGGCAGTGAAAGTACAACACCAGGAGATGGCGAACCCGATTCCCAATCGACGACGATGGAGCAGATGTTCCATTGCCCGACCGTGAAGAAATTCGAATAGCAATTACCCGCTTGAAGAACAATAAGGCGGCGGGTGCCGATGGATTACCGGCCGAGCTATTCAAATACGGCGGCGAAGAGCTGATAAGGTGCTTGCATCAGCTTCTTTGCAGAATATGGTCGGAAGAAAGCATGCCTGACGATTGGAATCTCAGTGTACTCTGCCCAATACACAAAAAGGGAGACCTCTACAATTTGCGCCAATTACCGTGGGATAAGCCTCTCAACATCGCGTATAAGGTTCTGTCGAGCGTATTGTGTGAAAGACTAAAGCTCCACCGTCAACAAACTGATTGGACCTTATCAGTGTGGCTTTAGACCTGGAAAATCAACAACAGACCAGATATTCACCATGCGCCAAATCTTGGAGAAGACCCGTGAAAAGAGGATCGACACACACCATCTCTTTGTCGACTTTAAAGCTGCTTTCGACAGCACGAAAAGGAGCTGCCTTTTTGCCGCGATGTCTGGTATCCCTGCAAAATTAATACGGTTGTGTAAGCTGACGTTGAGCAACACCAAAAGCTCCGTCAGGATCGGGAAGGACCTCTCCGAGCCGTTCGATACCAAACGAGGTTTCAGACAAGGTGACTCACTAACGTGTGACTTCTTTAACCTGATGCTGGAGAAAATAATACGAGCTGCAGAGCTAAATAGAGAAGATACAATTTTCTATAAGAGTGTACAGCTGCTGGCGTACGCCGATGATATCGATATCATTGGAAACAACACCCGCTACGTTAGTTCTGCTTTCTCCAGACTGGATAAGGAAGCGAAGCGTATGGGTCTGGTGGTGAACGAGGACAAGACGAAATATCTCCTGTCGTCAAACAAACAGTCAGCGCATTCGCGTCTTGGCTCCCACGTCACTGTTGACAGTCATAACTTTGAAGTTGTAGATAATTTCGTCTACCTGGGAACCAGCATTAACACCAATAACAATGTCAGCCTGGAAATCCAACGCAGAATCACTCTTGCCAACAGGTGCTACTATGGACTAAGTAGGCAATTGAAAAGTAAAGTCCTCTCTCTCGACGAACAAAAACCAAATCCCTACAAGTCTCTCATCATTCCCGTCCTACTTTACGGTGCAGAAGCGTGGACGATGTCAACATCCGATGAGACGGCACTAGGAGTTTTCGAGAGAAAGGTTTTGCGGAAGATTTATGGTCCCTTAAGAATTGGCAACGGCGAATACCGCAGACGATGGAACGATGAGCTGTATGTGTTATTCGACGACATAGACATAGTCCAGCGAATAAAAAAACAGCGGCTACGCTGGCTAGGTCATGTTGTCCGAATGGATGAAAGTGCTCCAGCTCTGAAAGTATTCGATGCAGTACCCGCTGGTGGAAGCAGAGGAAGAGGGAGACCTCCACTCCGATGGAAGGACCAGGTGGAGAGGGACCTGGCTTCGCTTGGAATAACCAATTGGCGCCAAACTGCCAGAAGGAGGGATGCGTGGCGCGTTGTTTTGGACTCGGCTATAACCGCGTAAGCGGTGTCTACGCCAGTCAAGAAGAAGAAGTTAAGCAAGAAATGCGAAAACAAAAATATAAATAAAATAAAAATAAACATATATTTTCAAATTAGAACCCAAAGAATATAAAAAAAATGCACTCGCGGCAAGTGTCACTTGATATTTACCCTCACTCGACCAATTCTTAATGAGTTTAAAAATACAAAACATACAAAGTCTTATTATCACGATTGAAAACCCTTTTAACAATTTTAGTGGTAAGTAGTTTTTTTTTGAATTTGCAAGTATTTAATGATAAGTACCATATCTAGTGCAGATTTGGGTACATTTATTTCTTTTAAAAATTATTTTTACTTTTTAAAATTAAAAAAAAAAAAACTAATAAAATCATAATCTCTACTTAAATAAAAATTGAAGGTATACACAAGATTTTTTACCACGTTCCTTATTTGAAGTAAACCTGTACAAGGTTATTATTATAGAAAATGTGTGTTAAAAACATAAAGAGGATTACAAAAATCCGAAAACAAGTTAAGAAAATGTCGAAAAAAATTGAGGCAAAGTACGTTGTCCGAATATTTTTTATGCTTATGTACGTATGTATGTGTTAAGAGTGAAAATATTTTATTGCTTCCCTTGCAGCAATTAAAAGTTTTCCTCTTGAAAAGCGCAATTTTTCTCGGTGAAAGTTTAAATTGTATTTTCTTTACGGAGCAACCGCGTGTGTTAAACATAAATTTTCGTAAATTTCCATCAAAACTATAAATATTCATATTACGAGCAATTGTAGCATGAAGTTTAAAAATTTGTGATGCATATGATGGCGTATTTGACATGTCATATAATTCAAATGGTGGATTAATTTATATAGAAGTTTTTTGTATTCGCATATACAGCCGTTGAAAAATACTTAAGAACGATGCGAACGATATATGTTCAATTTGGGTTATTATTAATTTTTGGTAAAAAGCATACTTAAAACGATTCACAATTTTGTAAATTTTATTCTATTTGATATTGTAATTCATATAAAAGAAAGTATATTTAATATTTCTGACTGCAATTTACTTTATTTAAAAGGGCTAATTAATGTCAAAAGTGAAAAATTTCACTCCAGCTCTTCGAAAAGCAATCATCGAGTGGCAAAAGACCGGATTATCTACAGTGCTATTGCAACACAATTAAACATTTCCAAGACAATGGTTTACATTTTTCGGAATTTCAAACAACAGAAAATATTTCCAGTAATAAGCAAGGTCGAAAATCATCGAACCGGATTGATAGGATGATCGGTGTCGAGCCAATTCATCGTATTGAAGGTAATATGGATGCGGTAAAGTATGTTGAAATACTCCAAAATGTAAGGCTGCCATATGCGGAGGAGAATTTACCAGCGATTTGGAGATTTCAACAAGATAATGATCCGAAGCATATCTCTCGTATTGCAAACAAGTTTTTTGAGGAAAATTCGGTCACCGTTTTGGACTGCGCATCGTCGAGTATATTAATACTTATTTTGTTTTTGCGCTTGTTGTTTTTAAGTTTTAACCATTATTTTGATTCGTTAAGAATTTTTCCCGAATGAATTTACTATTGCGTTATCTTTGAGTGTTATATATTGAAAACATCTTAATTTTATAAAATAAAGATTTTATCCCAGTCATTTAAGTGTTTTAATTGAAAATAACGTCAAAAATTTAGCATCGTTCTTAACACTCTCATGCCCGAATTAAAATAAATTAACTTTGCAACAAATAATATGTGCAAAAACCTGCTGAATTTATAGCAAAACCAAAAAATTATAAAAGCTTTGATCTTACTTTTTACGACTTAAATTTCACAATATTATTAACATGTTGAATATCATATTCACAACTGACGTTTGGCATTAAATTTTTTGTGTGGTATGCGCAAAAAATTAATTGAACAATTGAAACTTTTCATTCACCTGTAAAAGTGGATAGTTCTATTTTAATTAAAATGAATATTAAATATGCCGAAAAAAGCTTTGACTTTGAATAACAAATAAACAAAAACTTACTTTGAGAAACCTAAAAAAGCAGATTCTGGTATTATTTTGATATGAAAAGCAGCAGTTGAATGAATCAAAAGATTAAAATTATAAAAACTAACTAAGCCCGGATATTTATTGGATAACTTTATTAAAGTAAATCACTAGAGCTTAAAATCCAGACTCTCTTTTCTATTTCCTTTCAGATATCCAAAAGTAGTTTCCGCTGTTTTTAAATAGATTTTAGAAAATCTTATAGCGTTTAAGCCGATTTAAGAGAAATAAAGGAATTCTATTATATTATGTAGGGCATGTAGCCCTGGAGCATGAACATACTGAGCTGCTTAAGTGCTTACAACGGACCACACAACGAAATGTATTCACATCAAAGCATATTTATTGTTATAATAAACGAACAGGGAATAATTTTAGTGAAAACTCCTGCATATGCATATTATATTATTTGTGATGTGCTGATGTGTCTACAATTTTCATAGCACTCCGTTGGCACATTAGCAGTGGTGAAATATATAGATTGCAATACACACATACTACATATGCATGATTTTCAGCCAATAGAAGTGTGCACGGACAGGAAGCTGTGCTGAGCAATAAATGATGTTCTGTATTTGTTCACATACAAGCTTTTCAAATATCTATAAAGTATAGAATATATCGTACTAATCTCTCGAATAACTAACTGCTTAACCACACTCATGGGCACCATTTCACCTGTCTGTTCTGTGAAACCATTGCCAACATGGTCTTCTTGCTAGCTTAAATATTGGAATGAGGGTTTTAGCCACAAGCCATTTCATGGACATTCAATAAATCTATCCTTGGATTGTGGAGTGAGAATGTGTTGAGGTTGTTGTGCGTCACTACATCGAGCAAGTAAGCAATTTTTGATAAAATTTCAATAAATTTCTGCCAAATATTCGAGTTTGTGTTTATTCTGAAGAACATACATTTTACATTCAATACCTACTTTTGCTAGCTGAAGGCTATAACAATTGAAAAATTGTGTGATATTTTCTAAATGCATAATGTAAAATTTGTACATATGGTAGTAGGTATGGGAGAATGATTTTGGTTTGAAATTTTGCTTTCAAATATAAATCTGGATAACAAAAATGTAAAAAATATTTTTGGGGTTTATTGTTGCTTTCATCAAATAAACCAAAACGAGATAATAATTTATACAGTTAATTAACTTAATTTGTAGGATTTTGATGTATACCTTGAAATATTAACGAAGTAATATTACTTAATATGAATACGGAAAATCTTCAGGTACCTGTCGAAATAGGAATCTTTTGAAATCCTGCTCAACTAACAAGTGAAAGTATTGTATTCTGAATGTCTTCTTTGCTTCATTTACATTAATTGAACTTCATTGGGATAGCAAATGACATACAATGAGGTAAATTGGCAAATTCGCAGCCATTGTGATATCACAAAAGCTAGTTAAAACACAAAGAGAGTTTTTGTATAAATTAAAGAAAGCATCACTTCGACTGCAATTTGTCATGCACACACACCTACCCTATAAATGTAAATTGTATTATTTATTCACAATATTCAAATGAAAACCAAATTAAGCTCAACATAATTTAATACAAAATAATGCCTTTGGCATGCAATATACTCGTATTTGCATTGGCAGCCAGGAAAATGACGACGCGCTAAAATTGATGAATATAATAAAGGCGGAATGAAGACAAAGTGCTATAAAAACAGCAATTCTATGGTCGCCGTAAGCAAACAGAAGCAAAGCATTCATTTTTTTACTCAAAACATTGTAAGCAAGATAATGGGAAATGTAACAAAGCGTTGGCAGAATCAAATTTATTGTTATGTTTAGGCGAAATATGAGTGAGTAAATAACAGGCAAAGCAGTACAAGTGAATTAGAAAGTAAACAAATTTAAATAATAATATAACAGTAAACACTGAAGAGTCTGAATATTTGAGTATATTTATAGGAAATGCTTTTAAAAATGTAAATTCCTCACAATACTATGAGTATTATCTTGGTTGGACCGGCTGTAGTTTAAGAATTTTATCACAATACTGCAGGAAAGTTTCGAAAGGAGATTAATGTATGTGTAATACTCAGGAATACTCTAAAAGCTTTGATAATATATTTATATATGCACATAAATTCACTATTTGCATAAAAGAGATCAAATAAACTGTAATTGAACCTTGTTAATGGAATATAAAATAATATTCAATAATATATTAAAAAATATGTGGAACTTGGAAAAGGTGCTATATACGTTAGAGAAAATCATATGATAAATGTTTTATACTGTTACTTTTCAAACCAAAATTCGAAAATAGTAGTATATGTGTTGGTTAAAATAAATTGAATTCTTATTTGCTGGGAACGAGTCGGAGCTCCGCTGTCCTCTGATGCTCTAGCACTGGATAAATGGATCCCTCGCGAGCCTGGTAACAGTTGGTTAACAACTAAACCTGCACCATTGCGAGATCTATTTGGACCAAAGTAGAACGCAAGAGGTTTGGAGGAACTAAATGTACTCAAATGCCGTAATAGGAAAAGTACTCACACGGAATGGACATAGACACATGCGACGAGGCTAGGGATCCTGCCGGACGCAATCTACCATAGCTGTTAGGAGAACGGCGAGATGAAAACGCCAAGTCATTTCCTCCTACACTGTCCAGTGTTCGCATAACTAAGGTTGGAACATCTCGGTAACTATGCTACCCTGTGAACTTGCCGGAACAGACATTAGCCGCCCCATAAAAGTCGTTATAGGCTCAAAGCACTTCGGCGATATGTAAGAGTCTTCTTTGCGCTCAATATTTAGGAGCCTTTTGACATCACGATGGACAGGCACTGGCTTCAGCTATCCATATGGGATCCATCACGACACTTGTCGCGAGGTTCAGCCTTTGAATCTAACCTAACATAAACTTGCTTAGGCGAATTGTTATTTGATACCTTAACATTGAAGACATTTAGATTAAAATAAAGGGAATTCTATATACACTACTGGAAAAAATTAAGGGATCAAAAAAAAATTCCAAATTTTTGGGCAAATTTCAACAGGCCGTAACTTCGAAAGAAATGGTCGTACAAGAAGTCGATACAGAAGGAAATTATAGCTCCAAGTGTCTAGTTTTTGGAACATAACTTTAAAAATTTGTAACCTCTTTGAGTAATAGTAGAAAAACCAGCAACAAAAAAATTTTGAAAAATTTTTTAGTTTTTTTTTTGTCTATGGGCGTGGAAAAAATCTTTTTAGCCAGTATAAGGATCGGATACTCTGTTCATTTAGCTTTAATTTGGTTTTTTGAACACCTCGATACGTCCACTTCTCGCCGAGATATCGGTCTTCAAATGGAATGATCCTTTTGTCTTCGATTATCGATATCTCAGCAACTAATGATCGCACAGAAAGTTAAAGGTGGGTTTCAAGAACTTGAATGAATTCTCCTTAACGACTAGCCATTGCTTTTCCGAAAAAATTTTTTTTTTCTTATTGTCACATGAATTTGAAAATGCAACAAAAAAAGGGCTTTTTGTGGTTTTTTGGAAAATCGAGCGCTAGATCGAAAATATTGAGGAAACTACTAATGTTAAGTGTGCCTTTTACAGTTCAATATGTCCACAAAAACCCTACAAAAAAATCAAATTAATCCAGCCAGCCGTTTTTTTGTTTCACTCGATCGAATTTTTTAAAAAATTAAAGGATCACGTTTTTTGCTCTGAAAAGCTCATAATTTAAAAAATGAGAAAAAAAATCGTTTTTCCTAGCTTTTTCCACATTTTTGCTCCAGAAAAAGCTTAAATTTAAAACAAGCAAAATAACAAGTTAAGGGTATTCAAGAAACCATCGCCCAATCATTTTTAACGCGTTTCCGCAGCTGTATTCCTTGATTCTACTGATCTCCTTTTAATTAAATTAAAAAAAAAGTTAATCGAATTTCGATTAAATTAACTTGTTTTTTTGTTTGTTTTAAATTTAAGCTTTTTCTGGAGCAAAAATGTGGAAAAAGCTAGGAAAAACGATTTTTTTTCTCATTTTTTAAATTATGAGCTTTTCAGATCAAAAACCTTTATCTTTTAATTTTTTAAAAAATTCGATCGAGTGAAACAAAAAAACGGCTGGCTGGATTAATTTGATTTTTTTGTAGGGTTTTTGTGGACATATTGAACTGTAAAAGGCACACTTAACATTAGTAGTTTCCTCAATATTTTCGATCTAGCGCTCGATTTTCCAAAAAACCACAAAAAGCCCTTTTTTTGTTGCATTTTCAAATTCACGTGACAATAAGAAAAAAAAATTTTTCCGGAAAAGCAATGGCTAGTCGTTAAGGAGAATTCATTCAAGTTCTTGAAACCCACCTTTAACTTTCTGTGCGATCATTAGTTGCTGAGATATCGATAATCGAAGACAAAAGGATCATTCCATTTGAAGACCGATATCTCGGCGAGAAGTGGACGTATCGAGGTGTTCAAAAAACCAAATTAAAGCTAAATGAACAAAGTATCCGATCCTTATAGTGGTTAAGTTAAAAAGATTTTTTCCACGCCCGTAGACCAAAAAAAAAACTAAAAAAATTTTGAAAATTTTTTTGTTGCTGGTTTTTCTACGATTACTCAAAAACCGAAGAGGTTAAAATTTTTTAAAGTTCTAATCCAAAAACTAGACACTTGGAGGTATAATTCCCTCTTTATCAATTTTTGTACGACCATTTCTTTCGAAGTTACGGCCGTTTGAAATTTGCCCAAAAATTTGGAATTTTTTTTTGATCCCTTAATTTTTTCCAGTAGTGTACTTAAAATATATGAAAAATACGTACAATCGTAAACATAGTTACTAAGTATAAAAACTAGAATTAATACCAAATTGTTAATAAATTGCAATTGAGACGAAAAATCGACCTACAAGTCGATGTTATAGATTATGAACACATTTTTTAAGGAAGAAATTCATTAACTATATATTTATATTTAAATGATTATGTAATGAGTTAATGCTTTGATTAAGTAGATCAGGGAATTCAAAACGATTAAACCGTAATTTTGTGTCAATCGTGCATGTGTTTATCAAACATATATTACAAACGATTTTACACATATCACATAGATATTAGTTATACATACACATGTTTATATCGGATTATTTTTTCCCATCTTCCCTATTGCTTGTAAATTTTATTAGTCTCTATGGTATCATTTTGCAACCACTCAATTGAGAATAAATTGCACACTAATTCATTTAAATCACTGTGTGTAATAAAGCATACTGTGTCCCCTACTCCATTGGCAAATCAATCAAAAAGTTTTGTAATAAGTTTTGCATTAATCTAATAAAACATTGCACGTATCTGTACAAAGCGGAAAATTTTTGGGTGCAAAAGCAACAAATGTTGCAAAAGTTGAAAACCATATGTGTAATATTGTGACACACAATAGATGGCAATCAATAACAATGAATAATTTTGTTTGGAGCAAAAATCCACAAAATATGGTCTAAGTGATTTAAAGAAACAATAATTTGATTGGCTAAGATCAGCATTATAACTGAGGTTGGGTAAGTTCGTGGCCGATTAGTCTCATATTTCATAGAAAATTGATTATTACCAAAGGCAAGGTGCCTAAATGAAACTTTTGTAATAATATTTTGCAATATTTCTGAAATTTTCATATATAGACAAAGACATATATTGAACTTTACTATCATAACTTGATGTGATTTTAACTTCAAATAGCTACGACAGACGATAACTTTCAATACACAGCTACTTTGCAAATAGCCTGCAGTTATTTTGAAAATTAGCCTTATTAATAGGTACTAATAATCAAAATAATCCAAAGGTTATTAAATAAAGTCCCAATCACCAAGCTAGCAAAGTTCAGAAATGCAATCGACCCTCAGCACAAGCAAAGGCACAGCAAATAACCCAAAAAGTAATAAATAAATTGGAAAAGTTTGCCATGAAAAGGTTAAAGCTTATCTCATAGAAATCAAAGCCAAAATTAACAATGAATATGGCAAAAGAGAATTTTAACTGAAAGATATTTGGATAGCGAGTGGATATTATTGCAAAAGAAGCAAAAGTACGAGAGAACTAGCAAACAACGCGCTTTATTTCAAAGTCTTCTACTTGATTTCATGAAATAAATTTGAAGGAGAAATATTATAAATCGACGAATTCTTCTCCTAGTTACTCTTTGTACCTATATACATACATACATATGTGCACTGTGTTTAATTAGTCAATATACCAGCTGTAAATTAGCCAAAGGAAGTGACTGCAAATTAATACAACTCACCCACAAATGGCAAGCTTTAATTTCATTCTACTTTCAGCAATCGCTAGATAATGTAAGCGAATGCGGAAGTACTGTGGCTGAGTAATTACACGGGCACAATATAAACATGGACAGGAGGTAGCGAGCGTAAATGACTTGACAATGAGATAAATGCTCAAATGCTTTTTCATTAATAAAACGAACCTTTTTCTAAGAATTTTCTTTCACTTCATTTTTGTATCTTTTTTTCATTTCCGGTCTTTCAATTTACCTCACCTTTCTAATGCAGCAATACTGTTAGCCAAAGAAATATTTAGCCTTCACAGCATTTTATGTGGTTGCTCAGATGAGTGAGTAGGTATGCAACAGTATAATGCATTAGGAATTCAAAATAAATCTGTTTGTGGTCTGTGGTAAATTACCAATTAGTTTACTAAGCTGAACAAATCCAATGATCAAGCAAGTGTATTTTAATTAAAAGTGCAGAAGGTTACATGAGCAAGGATTGAAGTTAAGGAAGCACATAGATTTTTACTAGATTTGTATGATTTATGTTTATGTGGGTGCAAAATAGAAAACATACTGATTTTTTATTAAAAATATTTAAATATTAAATAAAAATTGTTTATATGAGTATTTACTAAAAAAATAAATAAAAATTACAAAACACAAAATAAATATTTCAAACCAATTTTGGATGTCTTACTTTATCTAAAATATCCTAAATCTATATTGCAAGGCTAGTAGGAATTATTTTAGTTTAATTTAGTTTATTTAATTTAGGAAATGCATTACAATTGGACGACAATCGCTTGCTTCATATAACCCGTTGCTTGACATTTCGGCTGAGTGACTCGCGTTAATTGCATTACCGCAACAGTCAAATGGTCTGTGCTTGTCCGCAGTAAGCCCACAAACACAGTAGTATTTCTGCATGAACAACACATCAAATTCCAATGTCGCTGCAACAGGTATAGATTAAAAATACTACAACACACATCTGCATTGTCATGACGATACGGAGGGATATATTGAAGTGAGGTATCATATACTATATGAGACATACGTAGAATGCATTAGTACGGAAGGATATGGTTGCACAGCTTATTCAGAGAAGGGCTATGCATTTTGACTATGACCAAATTCTATTCGGCAAAGGCAGCCATGACAACGCGGCAAATGTGTGAAGATGGAGGTTTCATAAGCTAACTGACTTTAGTGAATGTCCAAATATATACACAAATGAATAAACATATGTATAGGTATATGAATATTTTCAAATATCTGTGACTATCTTTGAAGAGCATTATACAATATACATATATTCAAGAATAAGTTGTTATTAAATACTGACATTTAGGTACAACAATGACTGCTTGAAATAGCTGAAACTTTCTCGAAGGCACTTCACCCACGCAAGTATTAATCAGAGTGTGAATTGAATCCTAATTTTTTTTAATAAAATGTCGAAGGATCGATTAATTTTTGTATACAGTAAAATCTTACTCTCTCCGCCTTAAGATCAAGGTCTCTTTCGACCCTGCTTTGAGCGTATACTTTATGAATATAACAAAATAATATATTTTCTATTAGAAAAACCTTGAGTTTCTTTTTGCAGTACAAGTGCCACTTATCCACTTGAGATTTTCTTATTTTTATAAATTATCTGCCTTTATGTAAACCTGTTTCACTAAACATACATTAGAATTGCTTCAGTTCCACTCCAACTTGTCATAAATGGACAAAGCAATATTTGCATTTCATTGTAAACATTCTCAAGGAGAGAGCAGTTCGCAAACACGTTTATGCACTTCACTAAACACGATAAGAAAACGAGAAAACTACAAGTATTCCGTTTGAAACTAGCGATAAAGAGAATTTCCTTCAAACAAACAAAATACGCAAAAGTGGTAAATAAAAAACTAACAAGAAAAGTGAAGGAAAACTTTTTCAATTGCATTAAAAACAGGGTAAAAGCGCGTGCCACTCGTATTGATATTGATGCAACAGTAGAGTTCAAAGAAATAAAATAAATGAATATAGATGATATAAGTAAGTGGCATAAATTCCTTTTTACCGCGAACTATTTGCACGTCAAGCGCATCCGATGTTGTAAGACAATACAAAGGCAACGCAATATTGACAGCATTACAACGCTAAAGCCTTTCTTAAAACTTCCAAGCTGTTTTCGACACAGTAATAAAAATGTACATGAAAAGTTGTTTGATAACTAACAAACCAGAGTAAGGCTAACACAAAATTCAAAAGAAGTTCGCAGTCAGTCGCAGTAACCAGGTTCAGGT
Organism: Zeugodacus tau; assembly: GCA_031772095.1. Lineage (NCBI taxonomy): Eukaryota > Metazoa > Arthropoda > Insecta > Diptera > Tephritidae > Zeugodacus > Zeugodacus tau. Next base: position 45,149,752 of record CM062650.1, read on the forward strand.
ATGAGAGTGAAGCAAATAGTGTGGCTTAAAATTTTGTTGTGGTTGTTAAAAGTTAAACTTTTACCGCACTTCGTAATCATTCGTTATATGTGGTGAAGCTATGTACATATAACTGTAAACGTAAGGATTCATATGTGTACTCAACTCGTGCTCATAAGCACATGTCAGTTGGGAATTTGTATGACATTATCAAGTTCGATATTCAAGTGTTCAGTAATCATTCGAAATATGTATATAACCGTAGTTGTGTATTAAGAAAATAATCTAATTCTACGTCTAGAGGTAGATGCCGATAAATGTCAAGTTTTCTAGATTAAAATAGGTGAGCTGAAGGTATTTGAAATTTTGTAGTATTTCCAACCAAAAGGAAGTCTTATTTCTCTGATGTGAATTGGATCTAGGAATGCTAGAACAGGGTGGTCCAAGAAACATTCATTTTTGATTAAAAATGTGATCGCTTCTCATTAATAGGACACTGTAAACCGTAAAACCCCTATCCTAAAAAGATTAATATTGAATCAGTAGGTATAAGGTATGGAACCTTTATGAAATTTATACATTCTTTGGTATCTTCTACTATATCATACCATACTTTACAACAGAAAATACTAAAAGAAAATAAAAATAATTGTTATTGTATTAAAAATTATCTATTTCGTTAAATATGCAAACAGTATTTCCAATGACGATTGCCCTAAATATCCCCACATAACCAGAAAATTGCAAAACAAATCCGTCAATTGTGAACTGTCATTTGTCAACTATAACTAAATGTGAAAGGTTTCTGTGTTATTGGAGGCATATAACTATAGTAATATACTTTTGTTTACAAATACAAATGTGTATATTTACGCTCGGAATTGGATACAACATAGATGTTCAACTGTCAGCAAAAGCAAACATTCAATTTTATATTTGACATATTGTAAAGATAATGAAGATTGACAACCTACCCGGTGGAAGTGACAACAATTAGGTACATGCATATAAGAAAATTATAATAAAATGAAGAAAAATAAAATAAAGAAAGTAGCAGCAATGAGGCAGGCTAATGCACAAGGAAAATCGATAGTCAACTAAGCCGCAGACAAGCAGCCAACGAAAACTAGTCACAGCAATAACAAAGCCATTGTTCTTACAGCTCTTTAACTCAACATGTACTATATGAAGGCGAATGGTATATAGATTTTCATATTATTTCCCTTTTTTCTGTAGATACCCTTACTTAATAGGTTCTACAAAAAATATTCTTATGCTGTTGCGCATATACAAGACCGCCTCAAATAAATATCAACTACTATATGCTGCTATCTTCAATGACCTCTACGAGGGAGCAACATACATACGTCTGTGTGTTATAGAATACTGTTGGTTGTGAGCAAAGCTGATAAGTAGTCAATACGTAGCGCAGACAACCATGCACAAGCTCGGCCATTCATCAGTGCGCCTCGTTTACATAAATCCTCATATTTTCAGGCATCCATTTGTCTTGATTATATTTTTCAGGTATACTATATTTCTTTGCTGGTCTTGTGGTTGACATTCCCGAAGGTAAACGGGGCTGCTGCCTACAGTTTATTTGTAATTTCAGCAACTGAGTCGTGACAGGGTGTTCGCAAGCAACACTCAAGTGAATTTAGATCAACAAATGGCATACTGCGAATAATTGAGACTATACTTTACGAGTACAGAGGATACAATAATTGTAATTACAATAATAGGAAAATATTTACAAAATAAATTTCTATAATATATTTTTGACTTTTTTCTTTCCTTAATAAGTTTGCTTTTTATTCTTGCTCAGTATCACACTTATTATGCTTCATACACGGAATAAAATGTATCACAGATTTATGTTTTGAAGCCACAGACTTTGTAATGATCCATATATTCCAAAGGCTACAGTGCGTATGAGTAATAAAATTTATCAAATGAGATATAAGCGAGCTCATTTATTATATTAACTCTCAGACACTAAATGACAGTAAAATATGTGGAATAAAACGAGTCAAATTTCGACAAAAGAAGCTGATTTTGTTGTAAATTTCATTATGTGGAAAGTGAGTAAGGTTAAGATAGTATATCTGTATAAAATTTAAATTGTCTAAATTACACAATTTTTTAGCTGGGAAATGATTTAATTGCGGTGATTTGTAATGCCAATCCCATCGAAATTTCCTTTGAATATGTAAGTGCACAAAACTCAGTGTATGAAGAACATTTTTCGCATTGCAAAGTGTTTTATAATTAGTTATTATTGAGTTAAGCCGTGCAATAAACCACAACACGTTTGCTAAATATTATTTTAGCCACAATAATTTATGCTCATGCTGACAAAATTGAGTTAAAAGCATTAAAAACCGCAAATGTGTAGGAACCACAAGAAATAGGCAAATTTCAAAATAATAAATACCATTTTCCATTTCACTGTGGGTAAAAACATTATTTTTGCGTGCTTAATATCATTATTTATATTGTGGCCACAGCCAATTGGTTTGTTAATTTTTAGCTACCCAAATGTATATACATATATACATATATATAAATACATACAACATATAATTGTATCTAAGAGTTTCAAGCATATATAGAAATTCGAGTATTTGGGCTACTTCTAGTAAATAATATTGTCACAGCCAGTAAATTAATACACAAATATTTATTACTTAATGGATTGAACATCATGAACCTCTTTATTATCACTAATATTTCAAAATAAAAAAATTACTACACATATTTCAATATAAAATTTCCTATAGACTCATTTTAGTTTTTTGTTTCGAATAATTAAAGGTCAATGCTAATTATATGGCCGCAACAAGTATGAAAGGCACATTGATTGAAATAATATATATGTATCTACAATATGTGTGTGATTAAATTTGCATTTGAATTAAATCACAATTGACAATTCACAATCATTTGGGATGGGCTACAAGCTGTCACTTACACAAAGCAGCTGCCAACCCCTATATTTATAAACAGATGGTAGTATATAGTAAATAATAGTATACAAAAAAATTGTCTGGTAATTGGGCGCGTGCAGACATCACTGTCAATTAGCTTCATTGGGCAGAAAATTCCACAAAATAGAAATAAAAATAAAAATATAGATAGCAAAGGAAATTAAAGGACATTTGGATAAATAGCTAACAAGTGAAGCAAACCGAATGAACCAAAATAACAACACAACCAGCCCCTAACTGACGCAACAAACTACGTTGACAAGTCAATGACAGCAGCAGCAGCCATCTCAATAGAATTCAAATAAAATGGAAATAAGTAAAATTGAAGCGGTGAGCTGAAGTCGCGGGCGTGAAAATGATGGACATGCTGATGAATTTGCTGTTTATAACAGCGATTTTACAGAGTAGTATGAATATTAACGATGATAATGATATCTATCATAATTTATATGAACAAAAGTAGCGTAGTGGCAAAGTACGGAGGGGCGTATACGTAATCAAGCTAGTTATGAAAGACAATTTGTCATGAAAATAAGATCAGAAACTTTGCAAAGAAGTGAAAATAAAGTATGAGAGTGACTACTAGGGGGATATATATTTTAGATGAATGTACATATGTATGTTCTCTAATAAAGAGTCAACATGAATTTTAATATTTTGTGCGCACACTAAGTGATACAGAAGTTATGGAAATATGTTCATCAAACAATCGTGCCAAAATTTTATCAATTCACAATAAATACAATACCGGAAGTGTGGGTAAATAAAAACACAACAGTGTGCTACTTGCATACAGAGACACCAAAAAAACAGCAAATATACGTCTGGCGCAAATATGTGGCAACGAACCATAAAAACAGACGCTTTAACTGACTCAATCTACAGGTGTTCAGCATGTAACAAATAACCAGCTGTGCGAAAGGATTTCACCGTTAGCTAATGTGCAGCTTTTCTCACGCATGTTTAAGCATACCTGCTCAAGTACGATAAAACGCATGAATTTTTTAGCTTTATAAATGTAGATGAACGCAAAGCAACCTAAGCCATTATGTCAGAATACATTAACATACAAAGAAGGTACTAAAGTATTACTGGTATTACCTTTATATGTGTTAAATGAAAAAGTATGGAAATGTCATGAGATACATATAAACAAATGAATGAGTTAGTGATAACAAAAAGTTTCGGCAACTTCGCACGCATAATCTGAAGAAAATTGCATGGATTTGCATATTTTATGTTCGCTGTCAAGCATACATTAAGAGATGTTTTTGCAGTAATATTATCACCATAATATTTTTTCATAAACGGAGGTGAATGCGTTTTATGGGGATTTGTTTATTTTCTTAAGGTATATTTCATTGGAATTTATGACAATCAGCAACAAGTTTTGTCTCTAACAAATTTCATTAGGCTTTAACACCATATTTGCACGAATTACCATCGATTTAAATTTTGTCATAAATTTTCTTCATACATAAAAGATATTCATAAACAATTTTGTCTCTTTGCTGAAAAAAAATCAAATATGGAAGGTGAATAAATAGAAGCATAAGTTCCACAAAAGAACTGTATTGCAATTTTCAATATATAGAAGTAATAAACCTATTCAAACCATAACCATAAATTATCAACTGAAATTAGCCAATAGCACTTTCATGGTGAAATAAAACTCGACAAATGGTGAGTACTCCCTTTATATCAGTTCATCAGTGTCATATTGTAAGCTCAACACTCAGCCGCCCTGTGATAGTGGTTAGGGAAACTCTACAAAGGACTAGGTTTTAGTTTCATCCCAATTCATATCAAAAAGCCCCTAAAATGGTGAAGGTAATCCGAAAATAGCTGAATATAAGAGTATTCCATAGTTGGCTGAATGTACCCATATCTGTTACTCGGACGCTCCGTCCGACAATCAATTTAAAAATGTACTAAATTCATGTGTTATACATATAAAAGTAAGTGTCCCTTTCGTACGTTGAAGTAACAAGCTTTCTTTCCAATTCATATTTGTTATTTGTATATCCCAAACGAATTTTCCAATGCACTTTATAAATATCCACATTTGATTCTGAGGTATTTATTGAATGTTAATAATGGTTTATTTTATTTGTATGTATTTTTTGCACTTTTTTTGAATTTATCTCGATTCTCACCATTTGTGGTTTATTCGGTGTTCTTCAACAATCTGTTGCCTGTCAGCTTTATTTAAACTTTTTGTACACTTTTCTTCTGCGATATTCTATTAGATTTTGGTTAATATATGTACTTATATATGTATACACATATGTATAAGTATAGTTTATAGTTTTTCATTCCTCACTTTCTTTCTTAGAAAAAGTAAAAGTTGTACACGCTGACACACATGCAAATATACGCACAGGAAATTTGTAAAAATTCGCTCAATAAATCTTCATTGCCCTTGGTGTTGTTGTGTGTGGTTTTAGTATTTTGACTTTTTAAACACATTTAAGCAGAAAAGGTTATACTGAAAGAATTTATGCAACAAAAATATTAAAACAGCGAAATTCGCAAACGAACTGCTCAACAACATAGAATAACAGTATGTATAGAACATACCGAAAGAAAGGCAAAGAAGTAAAAGCATCGAGCAACTCATGAAAATTTATCAATTTGTCGCTTGTAGTCTTTTCTACATAGTTTCTTCTTGCTTCTTTGCAGAGTTATGTTGATTTATGCTTTCCACGAAAGTTTTCCACTGAAAACCTAACTTTATATATATGTTTCCCGCGCTCATTGGCTTTTGAATTTTCAACACATGACGCTTTGTTTTTATTTTTTTTTTGTTAATTCTAAACTTCCATTTATTTCAACATTTTACAAATTTAAAGATCACGAAAAAAGTGTTTCCAAATCCTGGAAGCTTTGTTTTCATTTATGTCATAAGTCTATCAGTTAAAAAGATAAAAATTGACAAAAGCGGTTGAAAAAGGGAGAAATATATGCATACTACCAACTTATACAAGATGACAGAAAATATTTTTAACGAAATGAAAGTTAAACCAATAAAACTAAGAGTGTTTTAAAGACAAATCAAAATATGTAACATTACAAGAGTAGACTAGTGAATCGAAATGGATTGCAGCATGAGCCGTCTGAAATTTTAGTTATAAAATTTAGCATCATCAAAGAGAGAAGTGAAATTTCCCTACTTCTGCTCTTCGCCTCAAAACCTACACACTTTCAATCAAATAATTGCTAGTTTGCTTTATTTCCTTTGCATTTCTCTTTTCTTTGTTCGTAAAACATTTTGTAACATTCTCATAATTTGACATTGGCCATATGTATTGATACGCTCTTGTAGAATAATGCTTGTTCTATGGCAGATTCAAGCAGATGCTGTATGTCATGTACACACATTTGTTGATAAAGTAGAATGCAGCACTACTGTCTAAGCATTCTTATCTTCATCACTACTTAACTTGCAAGTCTTGGCAAAATGCTACGATTATATACATATGTATAATAAATATGAGAAGCTAGAACAAAAGACAGCAACCAAGAAGTGCAAAAACCAAAAGCAAGTTTTAGTGACTATTGTCTTCGTGCATATGTGTTTGTGTAAATACATATAATATATATGTTTCAAGTCCACATATATCTACTTGTTTGCACAATGGGTTTAAGCATAACAGTTAAATAATAAGAAAATACCTGTTGCATCACGAAAATTACACTGCTACCTGTGGATTTTACAGAGAAAAGACTGTTGTGAAATGTGACTATATTGTCATTGAAAATATGGTCACGCGTGTGGAAAAAATAATATGACTCCACACACTTATCATATTAAATATTTTGCGCAACTTAAACTAAATTCGTTCTGGATGTTTTTATATAAATATACTTTCAAAGCCAGTATATACATGTTATATGTCTAGTAAAAGGAGAATTCGTAAAGCATTGCATTTGGTATATTAAACAGTAAATTTACGGTTCTACAACCTTGCAAGTATAATACAAATGTCAAATGCAAGTACTTTCTTTGAATGCAGGAATTGAAAGACAAAAATAATATTACATCTAAATGCAATAACTGCAACAGATGTAGTAATTATAGTCGTAATAATTTCCACAAACAAAAAGTAAGAAGAGAAAATTAAATTTCTTGAATTCCATGTCGAGTAAATGTCATTTACAAAATATTTCGATTCAAATACCTATCAACATACATACATATGTGCATATGGATAGAACATGCAAGAATGAATTGTATGTATAATTAAGTTATGACAAAAAGCAACCGTGATAGAAGTAATCTTTCCTTACCCAATTTATATGACTACGCTTTATGCGCCCTTGTCTATGTGTGCTACTCTACAAACCATTTTTTTAGATAGACTGTTCGATTGCTTTATAAGCCACAACTATTTCTTCATAACCATTTATGCCCAACTCTTTGTCGCGAGAGTAATAGATTACAGTAAAACATGAACCACATTTATAAAAGTTCATACAACAAATATTTCCTCTTCTTACTTTGCCATAGTAAAACAGAACTTTCTTGTAGTGTTTGGTATAATTTCCAGAGTTATTTGCGCTCAGTCATCTTGCAACAAATTATCTGTAGTGCCTTTGCAGCAAAATGTCCTCAACCAACAACTAGCGACAACTTATGCTCACAAAGTTTAAATGGAAGTGGAAGTGAAAAAACCTCGAAAGCGGCAGCTGCGTGTACACAAATCTCCCTCCAAGCTAAATTAACAAACATAAATTCAGAAACAAAGTCTAGTTTACACCATTAATAAATATTTTCAAGTGAAATGGAAAACTCAAACACTGACTTCTGACTTTTCTAGTACAGTAGAAATGTGCAAATGATATGCTTACACAAAGTGCTGTATATTAAGCGATGTTAACTGGTAATGTGAAAAATATAATATTTTTAGAGGAAATAGCAAAATGCTGAAGATGTTCATTAAGGGGTTAGGTAGGTTTTAAATAAAAGCAAGGGTATTTTTATTCATTAACTTTGAACGAAATCGCTTCATACTTTTTTTAGTTATTGTGTCCCACCGCCTTAAAAATTGATTACTTTGAGATAAATAAGCGTTTAAAGTGTTACAGTCACTTACTGTACCAATGGCCTGATGAGCGGAGATCTTCCAAAGGGTATATCTCTTCGAATCCAGTACTCCGACAGATTTGATATTTTTGGATTATATTTTAAACATATTGCACTATTTATTATTAAGACATTTTTTCTAATTCTTGAAATTTTTGAACCCCACCTAATCTATTAACACTTTTTTATCAATGTTTAGATTTTCGGACAGCGGGTTTTTACTTTTGATTCAGGGCACAAAAAGTCTTCATTCATTAACAACTTTCTAGCTTATTTTTAACGACTAGCATCGTAGCTAGAATTAAGTTGAAAAATCTGCTATTTTGCTCTTAGTCTCAAAAATATTGCAATAGTATTGAAATATAAACACAATACAAACTAGCAAAAATTGGCACTCAACTACAAAAAAAATGTGTTAAAGAAATTTGAAATTATCACCTCCACAAAGAGTCCTTCTGCACACACACACTGTTAATGTGAAAGCTTATTTTTGTTTGAAACTAGAAAAAGTTTTGCACAATGTCCTCATTTAGCGTTTCTGACTTAGCACCTACACAGTCTTTGTGTGATTAGTACATTTATAATCGTTATTCGAATTTATTTTTCGATTTATTATTTACCATAGGACCCCATATAACAAAGAGAAGCTATATCCCAAACACTAATATTTTTTGAGCTTCAAATATTTTCCGTACAAATTTTTTCTGTTATATTATAAAAAAAAAACAAATATCTTTCCATGGAACATAAAATCTCACTCACCTTTTCACTGTAATAAACTTTTAAGTCGAGCGTTAGAAATGCCTCCTTTTGAAGTGGTGCCTGAAGATGTGAAAAAATGTAAAAAGTTGTTACAAAAAGTCGATAAAAATGGAAATAAAACGTTCGCTGAATATTCAATTGACCAGAGGCGTTAAAATTGCCAACAGTGCGAGCAACATTGCATACACGGTGGCAAGAAAATATATATTTAAATTTACATACAAATACAAATAAACAATTTTAATAGAAACAATACAATAAAACTCAAAAATATTATGAATTTTAAGCGCGATGACAAGAGGGATGCTCTTGAATTATATTCTTGGAAACTTTTAAAGTGGTTTCTACAGTCTGTCTACTCCAATGTAAAAGGGAGTGGTAAATGTTCATTTTAGTAGAATGAAGGGAGATGTTCATGGATGGTTTAAAACTTACTGACCACATATTATTGGCACTTTAATTTGTTTAAAGTACAAAACAACACAAATGTGTTCTTTTGAAATACCTTAAGGAGTAAGTCAGTTGTCAAGAGTTATAAAAAAACTTCTATGTGAATGAAGTGATTTCAAAATTGAAATTCGATATGCGTATTTCGCCTCCATAAATACCTACGAGGTAGATATGAGGCAAATGGTCCATTGCATGACTGAAGTTTTTCACGTTAAATCACGTTGAGTGCATCGTTGATGATATTGTAACCTTTTGTCATTCCAATTCCTGTATTCTCTTTTATACCAAGCCAACACTTCTTTGCAGTTCTCCCGTCAATCTATTTTAAGCGAGTTGCACTTTTTGCCACATCTACACTGTGCAGTTATAGTTGCGTTGGTCCTTGGCATTCAAAGTGCAAGTAGCATGCAATTACATGGTGCAAAAGTTAGAAGAGCTTGTAGTGCAAATGTCATGCGGAACGATGTGCTATATGCGATGCGGGTAAAAAATATGATTATGGGCGGCTGGGCAAACTCTCACCGCAATAAATTGCGGTCATGTAGACCATGAGTGTATGTTCAACTGCTTGAAAGGCATGACGTTTCTATTTTTAGTTGTTTCGAAGGTTGCAACTATGGTCACATAGTAATCTGACTCTTTTGCGCTCAAGCATGAGTTTGCTTTGAAAATAAATCTTAAGAAAATATATACGTATCTGTGGTTTAAATGTTAAGTTGGAGAATAATTCTACATAGTATTAAACATACATATATTACTCATACGCCAAGTATGCCCCAAATCATGTTAGGAAGATTATACATGAAAGTGGAGTATAAAGAAATTAAATCCGGCATGGATAGTCATAGAAATAGGTTTACAAAATAGAAAAGGATTATATTTAAATATTAAGTCTCTATCAAGGAACGTCATTAGATTCGAATCTGAGTCCATGTAGGATTGTCTGTGGCGCTTTAGGATAAGATATCCAATTTTTTGAAGATTTTTTGGAGCCATTTTGCCTCACCTCAGTTTCATAACTATCTTTTTCTGGAGTAACTTATTTGGAGCTCTTCTTATTCTTGACTGGCGTAGACACCGCTTACGCGGTTATAGCCGAGTCCAAAACAGCGCGCCACGCATCCCTCCTTCTGGCAGTTTGGCGCCAATTGGTTATTCCAAGGTTCCTCTCCACCTGGTCCTTCCATCGGAGTGGAGGTCTCCCTCTTCCTCTGCTTCCACCAGCGGGTACTGCATCGAATACTTTCAGAGCTGGAACACTTTCATCCATTCGGACAACATGACCTAGCCAGCGTAGCCGCTGTTTTTTTATTCGCTGGTCTATGTCTATGTCGTCGAATAACACATACAGCTCATCGTTCCATCGTCTGCGGTATTCGCCGTTGCCAATTCTTAAGGGACCATAAATCTTCCGCAAAACCTTTCTCTCGAAAACTCCTAGTGCCGTCTCATCGGATGTTGACATCGTCCACGCTTCTGCACCGTAAAGTAGGACGGGAATGATGAGAGACTTGTAGAGTTTGGTTTTTGTTCGTCGAGAGAGGACTTTACTTTTCAATTGCCTACTTAGTCCATAGTAGCACCTGTTGGCAAGAGTGATTCTGCGTGCTGGATTTCCAGGGCTGACATTGTTATTGGTGTGTTAATGCTGGTTCCCAGGTAGACGAAATTATCTACAACTTCAAAAAGTTATGACTGTCAACAGTGACGTGGGGAGCCAAGACGCGAATGCGCTGACTGCTTTGTTTGGACGACAGGAGATATTTCGTCTTGTCCTCGTTCACCATCAGACCCATACGCTTCGCTTCCTTATCCAGTACTGGAGAAAGCAGTGAAACTAACGGCGCGGGTGTTGTTTCCGATGATATCGATATCATCGTGGCGTACGCCAGTAGCTGTACACTCTTATAAAAGCATTGTACCTTCTCGATTTAGCTCTGCAGCTCGTATTATTTTCTCCAGTACATCAGGTTCAAAAGAAACTCACACGAGAGTGAGTCACTCCTTCGTTCTGAAACCTCGTCTGGTATCGGCAACGGCTCGGAGAGGTTCCTTCCCGGATCCTGGACGGAGCTTTGGTGTTGCTCTCAACGTCCACGCTTACAACAGCCGTTATTAGTTTTGCGGGGATACGCAAATTCCAGACATCGCGGCATAAAGGCGTTAGCTCCTTTTCGTGCTGTCGAAAGCAGCTTTGTAAAGCTCCGGACAAGAGGATGGTGTGGTGGATCTCTATTTTCACGGGTCTTCCACCTCCAAAATTTGGCGCATGGTGAATATCTGGTCTGTTGTTGATTTTCCAGGTCTAAAGCCACACTGATAAAGGTCCAATCAGTTTGTTGACGGTGGGCTTTGAAGTCCTCTTTCACTAATACGCTCGACAGAACCCGCGTATACTGCGATGTTGAGGAGGCTTATCCCACGGTAATCATGGCGCAAATTGTGGGGTCTCCCTTTTTGTGGTATTGGCCAGCAGAGTACACTGGAGATTCCAATCGTCGGGCATGCTTTCTTCCGACCATATTTCGCAAAGCAGCTGATGCATGCACCTTATCAGCTCTTTCGCCGCCGTATTTGAATAGCTCGGCCGGCAATCCATCGGCCCCCTGCCGCCTTATTGTTCTTCAAGCGGGTAATTGCATATTCGAGATTTCTTCACGGTCGGGCAATGGAACATCTGCTCCATCGTCGTCGATTGTGGGAATCGGGGTTCCCGCCATCTCCTGGTGTTGTTGTACTTTCACTGCCATTCAGCAGAGCTGGAGAAGTGTTCCCTCCACAAACTCATTATACTCTGGTCATCAATAACTAGATCACCTCTGGGGGTCCTACGAGTGTGAGTGCGCTTCCGGTCTTGAAACCTTCAGTTAGTCGCCGGATCTTTTCGTAAAATTTTCGAGCATTACCCTGTCGGCCAGCTTGTGGCATCAAGCTCTTCATACTCACGCATTTCGGCCTCTTTCTTTTTTGTCTGCAAATGCGTCTCGCTTCCCTCTTCAGCTCTCGGTATCTTTCCCATCCCGCTCGTGTTGCGGTCGATCGCAACATTGCGAGGTATGAGCAGTCTGTTTTCTCTCCACTGCGAGACGACACTCCTCATCATACCAGCTGTTTTTTTGGCTTTTCCGAAAACCAATGGTTTCGGTTGCAGCTGTACGTAAGGAGTTTGATATGCCGTCCCACAGCTCCCTTTATACCGAGATGCTGATGAGTGCTTCCTCAGAGAGCAGTGAGTGCAAGTCGAGTAGAAAAATCGTTCGGCTGTCGGTTGTAGATTGCAGCTTCTCGATGCTTCGAACCTTCCTTGTGTTTGTTGACGTGTGCGCTTTTTCATTACACAGAGGCGGGTGCGTATACTTAGCTGCTAGCAAGATAGTGGTCCGAGTCGATGTTGGGACCACGAAGCGTACGCACATCTAAGACACTGGAGACATGTCGTCCATCTATCACAACCGATGATCGATCTGGTTGCGAGTGATTCGATCCGGGGACAGCCAAGTAGCTTGATGGATTTTCTTATGCTGGAATCTAGTACTACAGACGACCATATTTCGGGCCCCTGGCTTGAAGTCAGATCAGCCTCCAGACCGTTTGGTGATGTTTCGTCATGGGAGGCTGAATTTTCCGACTGTTGGTGCCAAAGACACCTTCTTTACCCACCCTAGCGTTGAAATCGCCAAGCACGATTTTTACATCGTGGCGGGGGCAAGCGCTCATAGGTACGTTCTAGGCGCTCATAGAAGGTATCTTTGATCACTTCGTCCTTCTCTTCCGTCGGGGCGTGGGCGCAAAATCAGCTGATATGTTGAAGAACCTCGCTCTTCTTGATGCGGATTGTGGCTAGACGTTCATCCACCGGAGTGAATGCCAGTGACCTCGACGACGGAGTCTCTCTCCCACCACGAATCCCACACCGAATTTGCGCTCCTTTATATGCGCCGCTGTAGTAGATGTCACAAGGACCCACCCTTCTTCCGTCCTTGTCCCGTCCATCGCATTTCTTGGATTGCGGTGATGTCATGCCTTTACTCTTACGAGGACATCCAACCAGCTGGAGCAGGAGAGGCACTCTTCCCAATTAAGGTCCGGACATTCCAGGTGCATGCCCTTAAATCGTAGTCCTTAAACGTTTGCAGTGGTCGTCATCAAAATTGGGGTCTCTCATCCGAGGCTTGTTTGCGTCGTTTTCATTGGGAGGTGTTTTTATGTGGTGGGTCCCAAACCCTACACACAACCGCATAAGCGGAGTTTCGCCTTCTCACTTTAGGCTCGCCTCCAGACGGATGTCTGTTGGCTTACCCAGAGGATACTTGGTCTAAGACCGGAAGTCGTGAGCTCAAGCTTGAGCCACATGTAAAAAGAATCGTTCCTGGCCACTACCTGCAAGTGAATGACAATCAGAAACTTTCCTCACTTGCGTGAACTTCTACATATGACTCCATCCTCCTTATTTGGAGCAATTAATATAAAAATCGGAAGTTTGTAGAAAGTCCAATTACATTCTATCTAGTAACAGTAAAAAATATACATAATTATCTCATATTTTTTCTGTTTGAATGAAAATATTTACTGTTCAAATTTTAAACAAGTCCACCTTTATTTGTAAAATATAATAGCACTTGCTTTTATTGGTATCCCTGTTTCGAATTCATTCATTGCACTTTTTGTGTGAATTATAATTGTGTGAAAATTAATGCTTTTTTATATGTGTAAATTTTCTACACCAACCAAACCGCAACTCAATTTGCTTAATCTCTTTTTTGAATATCGCCTGCTGCTCACCATTCGAAGGTCACGCGGTAGTCTTCAATTAGCTATGCGACTATTTCGCCGATTGGCCTTAATAAGGTAAGTAATTAGTTAGTTGTTGTCGCTTGTTTTTTGTTATTTCATTAACTTTGCTAAAAGATTAAATTTGGACTTATTTGCATGCGATCCGATTAACAAAAGCTTCATTATGCTCATTTAATTACGACAGAGTCTCTGTAATTATTGTACATTACATATACATATATATATTGAAAATGAGGTATACCAAGTGTATAAATATGTAGGCATTTACTTGATGAGGGAGCTTATCTGTGGAAATATATTAATATTTTATTTCGGGTAATTTTTTCAGTAAATATATCTATTTAAATTCACGAAATCATTAACTCATTTGCCATACAAGATCACGAAATGATATTTCCATTAATGAGTATGTAGGCTTTGAGCTATAACATCACAAGGAAGTTCAAACATACTTTACAGTACACCTAGGGTTATGAAAGGGTGATGTGGAAAAATAAAATAAAAATCAACACCCGCTTATAAACAAAAGAAGAAGACAAAAACCTCTCATATATACATATTGGCATAAAATATTTGTCAATCACAAAAAAGGAGATTTTTTTTCCAAATTGAATATATTTACTATTTGTATGCTTGGATATCCACATCGTTTTCTATTACATTGATGCCATTTTGTCCCTTAACACCATGGAAAAGTTCTAAAAAGTAAAATTTTTGAAAAATAGAGAAAATCAGTTTCCCGCACGTTTTATATGTGGCTTCGATGATGTGGGTGAGTTGCCTCATATCAAATTGTGTGAACTTTATTAAGACCACAGGGTGGTTCAAAGATGACTCTAGAGTGTGGAGAGATCACAGTCCCAGTGTGGTGTCCTGTCAATGGGCCTCCGCAAAGGCCTATGTTGCGTCGTTTGACAACCTCCGACCACCTTAACCTAAGCTATATACCATTGTAGAAGATGGCTCCCTAACCCATCACACACCACCACGACTATGTAGGCATCCCAGCTGACGTTCCATTGCTGTCCGAAGATCTATGGAAAATAATAATTCTGCCCTTCAGGTAGTCTGGAGAAAGGTGTGCTAACCTGATGACAAGCAGTGTATATATTATATATATTGTGTGAGTGTTTTTATTGTAAGAGTTGCATATTGCATGCAAATCTTTTATTGCCGTATTTCGAAATATACACAAAAACACAATTTCGCACACAAGCCTCATGAGTACGTGGTAGAAGTCATGAAACCAAGCAGGAAATGCTCCGAAGTTTGGCTGTTTATTGTTTAATATATTTTAACAAATAATATTAGTAAGATATTACTCAACACGTACGTTACACTTTATATTGTAGCGTTGTTTTATCAAAGGTTTAAAAGCATCATTTTGAAAAAAAAAATATTCTAATAGGAGAAGTCTGAGGTAATTTTTTCCTACATGGTGGCATGTAAATATACATATATTTTTACAATGAATAAGTAGTCTAATGTGTGATAACGTTGTAGTATCCCTTAAGTCATTACCATGACTGTACTTTTACGCACGTGTAAGGTAAAGTCAGCTTACATTTACTCTCAACAAAATTGCTTTTTTATCTTTACTGCGTCAATTTTACACCCTCATAAATTATATGTTCTTATAATACAAATCCTTTCTTTATGTACTGGAACTCGTTACAATTCAGTTGTAAGTGGTTAAATGAAGGTAAATGATACGAATAAGAATATATTCGTATACGTATACATATTTCCGTTTGACATTTTTTTTTGAAGAAATTTAATTTTTTTACCTTCAATTTAGTCGAAAAAAATTACATTTCTCACAAACTATACTGAGCAACATGTTTAAAACAAAAGTCTTGCAAGTTGTATACCAACCGTAAAACACTTCTCATACAATGAAACATTTTCCTGAAAAACCACATGACACCTGAGTGAGCGCACACATAGACCGTACCAGCTGATATTAAAGCTCTGCTACCTGTCTCTGTTCTTATATGTTCTCGGAAATCCTGAAGGGTGGTCAAACAATACCACATCACAAGCAGCAAGGCAACACAAATGGAGTAAATGCTGTTAGCTTGTGTGGATAAGCAACTATAGGTTTGCTGGAAATTTTCAATTCCCGAAGTCAATTTGCCACACATTGAAAATGTCAAAGCAAAACTCTACTATCAATCATTCTCAAAGAGACGAAAAAATATTTTTTTGTTGTATAAAGCGTATGTGAGTAATTTAAAAATATATATTTTTTCTATTTTAAAACCCTAATGAAAAACATTTGATTATTTAGTAATACTTTTGAAAGCTGCACTTTCTGATTTCAATTAATTTTACTATATTATAATGTACAATTGCAACATTCACAATGATCAAGTGATTTATTGTAAGAGAACAAGTATATATGAATATTCACATTACAACAACGAAAACTACCAACCACTGTTTTCATTAAATAAAAGGAATTTACAATTCTCGTAAGTAATAAATTTGAATTTAAATTTTGTAAAAATGTGCTAAACAAGTTCAAAGTGTCAGAAATGTGTAACATGAATTTCTTCTACAATCAATTGATAAACAAATAATGAAATATCAAGTGGTCAGTTACAATTTCCACAAAATATTCCATTTTGTTAACGTCAAGTGAATAAATTGATATTAAAAATTGATTACTCTATTTAATGAAAGTGAAAAATTAGCTTTGTTCGTATTGAGGCAAAAAGTGCAACACAATTGGAATAAATATAAAAGCGATGGTTATAATTCAGAAAAAAATTGGTTTTTTAAAATAGTGGTTGTATATACACTGCCCGTCATTAGGATAGCGCCCCCCCCCCAAGCATGCTTGGTTAATACCAAATATTCTCAATAGTATTTGGGTCCGAGCTATACATTATTTCTCTAACATTCTAGAAACAATTTGCTTCAAAAATAAGCTATAAAAAAGGACACACATACAATTGTTTATAAAATTTTAATGAATTAAAAACCAAAAAAGAACAAAAATATGCAAAACGAAAAAATAGATTATAGAAAAGCCAAACTTTAAACAGTATAATAATTCTGGTACATTTTTTACCTGAGAAATTTAAATAAATATTCACAAAAGTAAATTTAGTAATTGTATTGCAATAAACACGCCAACATGCATCTGTATACACATATATGTGTCTACATATATGTGTCTACAGAGATATGCAAAAGAACAAAGCTATACAGATTTACATTTAAAATTTCTCTTTTAATTAATTTTCTCTTTAACGTATGATATTTTTACAATAACCTTTCCGATTTTACAAGTAAGATATTTTCATTAATAGAAAAGCGCAATGTGATATCTACATATGTATGTAACAGTCGCAATTATGTAAAGTTAACCACTAATTGCCCACAAATTTGGTCGCATCTTAAAATAAACTATGTTTTACGGTATTTCTGACCGCTACAAATTTATTCTCTTATGGCGCTTTCATGTGAATACCTACATTTACCTACATAAACATGTATATAGTACTAAGTTGCAAAGTTTGTATGTTTGCAAACTTTTAATTGCTTACACCAAAAACTTTTGGCAAACGGAAATTAAATAAATGTTTTGTTTTTTTATTTATTTATTGATTGTACTATTTTAATCACCTTGCAACGTGCATATCTTGTTAGCTTTCGTGATCTCACTGGAGCGTTATATATTATGCTCCTGCATAGTAGGAATTGCTCTACAACAAAAATTCTTTATGTCTTGGATTCACAACGACATCATCTGTGAAAACTACAAGACAACTGTCTGGTTGAGTTTGTGGTTCGTACTAGTTGTAAAATTTGTGTAATATATTCTGTATGTGCTCGAATCACTTTGTCAAATGTGCAAAAGCTAGATTAGCAAAAGTGTGTTAAATTTTACACACGGACAATGGTATAAAAAATGTAAGAAGTTCATTATCATATATTACAAACCTCGAATTTTAACCCACAAATTAAACTAAACACTAAACTGTTGTTATCCTCTAATCTGTAGTGAATCCTGTTGTTCTTTGAAAATCAGCCCAATTGCATTTTAATGCCTGACCTCTATTTAACAGCTTTAGCAAGTGTTTGATCTGTACGTGGGAAAGTATTTATGGTTGGACGAGTGCCAATTTATTACGGAAATATAAGTGTTTATAAAAAAATTTGGAAAAAATGAGCATTGAATGGCATACAAAATTCATAACTTAATAAATATTACTTTGTTATGATAATCGTAAAAGCCTAAAATATTCAATAATAAATAATTGGTAAATCAAACTAACGACTCTTGTAAGCTCGACAGGAAACATAGTGTGCTAACCATTGTCTACATTATTATTAACTTTTTATTTAAAATATCTCTTCTAAGGTATTTAAGAAAATTAGTTTTCTCTCGTATATCTTATATATAATAATGTATTATATTACAAAATCTCTTTCGTTCGAGTTTTTTTACCAGAAACCGCCTCATTATCATTCCTCTGTTGCTCTAAAATACTTAAAAGTTTACGTCCCCAATTTAATTCAATCTCAGCTTTTTTACCTTTGTTCCTCGGTTTATTTACTATTTTTTCATCAGCAGTTTTGTTATTTGCTTTGACCCTTTTGCACTTTTTAACGCCATTTGTGCGCCGTTCAACTAATTCGATTTGTTGCTTAATGAAAGTGCGCGAAGATTAGTATGTTAGAATTTTGTAAAGCTATTTGTAAAAGTAGCCCAACATACCCAAGTAAAAGGGGTGAATGAAGTAAATAAAAACTTCATAAAACGTTTGTTGAATGCCAAAGGGTATTAAAGATAAGCAAGTTATAAAAGTCATTGAGTTGAGTAATTAAAGAAAAAATTATGAAAGGGAGCGTTCTAGGAGTTATTGTCATGATTTGATGTGAAAGTAGCGAATTGATATGGCGTATACGCAACATTTTTTCCAGAGAATTGTTAGTATATCAAATAGCTGAGCTTAGAAAGCATAAAAGTAAAAATACAGAGTTGGGTTTTATTTAGAAGTTATGTTTTTACTCATAAACATTAAAGTTATAGTTTTAAAAGTTTCTGGTAGACTTGTTCTTAAACCTTTTTTTGGAAGCTTTTTTCTTATCAAAAATCTCTATGTGCATTTATTTTTTTAATATTTATAATGTCTCAATTTTAAGTGTTCATTTGAATATACATAATAATAAGTCTACAATACAATTAGATAATTGAGAGTCAATATAGTAGGCTCAATGAAGCGCGTACGGCCATATATCAATTCGGCAAAGGTCGAGCACGATAAAGATAACTGGCTCATAAAGAGCAGAATAGGGCCAACAACAGTCACAATGATCTAGTAGTGTGCAATAACAAGTCAAATGCTTAAGTGAATTATTAATGGTTATATATGTATACTTGTTGAAGGCAAACTTGCAGTGACAAAAAGGAAAACCATTAAATTATGATGCGGGTATTTGGGTATGCTCCGTTTATAACAAAGGAGCGTAAAATGTGTAAGTGAAGGGAATATATACATGAAAATTGGTTCCTTTTGTCTGCTCCAATAAGTTTTATTGTACTAAAAACATCTTTGTTATGGCGATCAAAAAATGTTTATGAATTTTTCGTTTCCAAAAGTTTGGAAGTAGCCCACCTATGTACACTTTAACTGTATTCACAAGTACTTATAACCGGCTTAACAATTGCAATTTGGCTCAAAAATCAAGAAGCTTTTTAAAGCTAAAGGCAACAATGGTAATTGATAAATTGCCTTGGATATTTATTAACCCTCTCACTTATTGGCTCTTGGAATCTTTCTGGCAATGATTATTGACCTAACGGCAACATATCAGTAATATTGAGATGTGCCCCATAACCTATGGTATATTATTAGAAATTGTATGAAAGGATATCTAATTCATTTTATTATATACTAAATTAGTCCAAAAATAGGAGTTTGATAAGCCAGACTTCCTATAAACTATTATATGTAACGGAAGTAATAAATGAAATATAGCCTGCAGCGTAGTAAAGATCGAAGCTTCAATCATGAGATCTAAAATAAATGATAAAATTAAGATGTAAATAGAACAATAATAACCTCTTATATTTGTATTCTCGTCTAATTTATTCTAAAAAAAATTAAAATAAATTCAAAAAAATTAAAAGTGTAGTTCCCTTTTGTCCGTTCGTCCTCTAATAACTTTGAAGTATTTTGTAATATTGATTTTAAAATCAAACTGTCATCATAAAGCGATAAAATACCGAATAAAATATCGAATATCAATTGTTTTTTTTTCTGTATACAAGCGCAGGCATTAAATGGAACAGGATGGAATTATTTTACGAATTGTTAAGAAGTGCATTTCTGTTTTACAATAAAATATTTAATATTATAATTAAACTAATTTTTCATATGCCAATAATATTGTATGTATAGAATCATTCGAACCGACGGAATTCGTAAGTATTCGCAATAATTACTGTATAAATATACATTTATAGTAACTATGTAGTATTTATGAATATTACCACAAAAATATTCGTAAAATACATACATACAGATATTGTATAATGATGCCAACCAACCGTTCTCTCATTTCAATACGTCAACATATGAATGCAAATCCTGTTTCATTGGCATTTACGGCTTTTGTTAGTATTCTCCCATAGGACTTAATTACAATGCAATTAATTAAGTGTAAATGTATTTGGTGGATTATAATGCGCACAATACTCTTCAATGTGGCTGTTAATATGAGTATAAATAAAGTATTTTACAGGATGTAAACAAAATAGTCTGTGCGCATGCATAGAAACTTAGAATACATATTTAAAGCAGATTGTAATTTCTATTTACATTGCACTAAAGAATTTTTTAATATTGCAGTAACACGGTATAGAATTAAAATTTGAAAAAATTGGCAAATTGAAATTTTACTCACATAAACAATCCACACCTGAAATAAAGAAAATATATGATTCTTAGTTTATGTTGGCAAAAAAACTATATTTATAATTGTTAAAAGTATACATCTTTGATATTTCTACGATTACATTTGTAATATATCATATTTAATTATAAATTACAGTTTAAGCAAGATCGATATATAGCTACCGACCGATTCGTAATCAATAACCCCAAAAACCCCAAATAACTAGTTTAAAGTGAATTCGATGAATTTTAAAAATCGCTGCCCGCCATATTGGTTCTCTGGGGTTATCTCAAATCCCTGCTCTGGTGGGGTTAAATGGACAGATTCGGATTCAGCGACCCTAAACAACGTACAGTATGTTACATAGTAAGAGCTCCCAGGCCATGAACAATTTTTTTTTTTGTATGAAGAAGTGTTATGGAGAACCTTTAGTAATAATATTATTCCAGTTGGACTTCCATAACTCGAACTGCTATAACTCCGAAGTTCTCCATAACTCGAACTCTTGAAATTGATGACACTGAAGTCAAATTTAATACAAATTACATTCCATAAATTTCGAAGTCTCTCGAACTCAAAGTTTTTCAAGTGATTGTGGTGATCTGAGTTTACGGAAGTTGAACTATAGTATACACAAGCATAAAACAACGGCTTGGAAATATTAGAAACAACAGCAATGCGATTTTCCAATGAAAAAATGCCAAATCTCTTCACGGACCTGAGAGCAAAACACATGCTGAGGATTTTTCATAAATTTTTTTTATTTTGTATTTGCCATTTGATTGCTATTTGTGCAACCGCTGCTTCGACCAAGCTTTTGCAGCACTTTACGTTGCTATTTTTCAACTTTCCCCTTATTTTATTTCAATCACTTGTTATTGCGGAACAACCATAATCGGGAGGCCAACCACAGCTAATGGGCAAATATTGCTGGCAGCTTTGCTATGTTTTCGATTTTTTTTACTTTTCGCTCAGTAGAGTAGTTGATAGCGGAAAGGTAAGATATTTTGTTGTTAGTAAGAAAGTTGCCACGAATTTACAATAGTAATATTTGAAATAGTAAATGGGTCACAGGCAAAAAAAAAGGTGCTCAGAAATCGACGACTGCACTCATGTACATAAGAGCATACAATAAATGTCAGCATTGTTTGCTTTGCAATCGTGTGGTCAGACGAGTGGTAGCAGATAAAAAAGTAACCTCGAAGTGCGTTACACGCAGCATAAATAATTGTAATTGGAACAAACTTTGTGGTGGTATGGTATTTTTAATCCAAGGCAGCCAGACAGCCGACTGTGACGATGCATAAGTGATAACGAAATGCTTGGGAGTACATATATACACACACACACATCTGGCAATACATAGCAAAAATATATAGAGGATTCTAAAAAAACATGCGAAGTGTGTAACGCATTGCCCACACACTTCTCTACTCTATTGGTGCTCACTTTTAATGACAACACTCGCATTGATAGCTGGGGTCACACCATCAAGGTCCCACAACAAAACTGTCAACGTTGGCTGGTAGAAGACGAATAGTCTTAACACAATTAATGGAAAATATTGATATATAAACATTTCTACTATTTGACTCAGCCCTCAATTAATTTCCCAAAGGTAGGGGTTTCTTCTTTCTTTAATAAAAACTAGTAAATACTTATATTGCTTTTATTATAGATATAGATATATACATAAGTGTTTATTTTTTCTACTATTTATATATTTCAAATCTCGAAATTTCGCACTCCTTCTCAGTTGTTCACCTTTAAGGTCTAGGACTATATACATATGCGTTGAGTTTATAGAAAGTATTTACTTTAAGTACACCGATATGAAGACGTTTTACTCTCACATTCCGTAAGTAAAAATAGCACAAAACTGTGTATAAAACATAGCAGAAGGCTTCAAGGCAAAGCAAGTTCTCCGAAGACCAGCAAGTGTTTTGAGTATGCGAAGTGGCTGAGTGCATTAAGGGCAAAATGGGTGTCAATGTCACTGGACTATCAACAATAATGCAAGTAAATATTTGTGTAAATAGGAGGTGATACAGTGGCTAGAGATGTGTTGATTCAATATATATTGAAACGAATTAATGTGGAACGGAGAAATGTTAATATAAATATTTGTGCTTTATGCATGTACTTTTATTTATATACATTTTTTCTTCTTGTTTATATTACTAAGAGAGTGGTCAGATGGACGTGATGGCACACAACAGAATATTGAAATTAAGCAAGTGGCCATGAAAGAGCGCCACATGGCATATCGGAGTTCAATTTTTATTTTATTTTAAAGAAAGAAAAATAAATATATTTTTTATGAATTTCATAACTCTGGACTTGGCATCTTCTAAAGAACTATTCTCTACCGTTTTAAGGGGTTACAACATTGCAACAACATTTTTCAAAATATCGATTTTTTTTATTTTTGCTTAATTGATAGTTTGTACTTTCGGAAAATATCCTGTGAAAGCGGTAAGGTTGTATCTTAAATAGTTTTTTAATGCCAATGTTCTAAATAGCGACTGCTCGCAGGTTTAAGCCAGCTAGAGTCGAAACTTTAAACGCCTTTTTCCTCGAAACTACATTTTTCAAAACTGCTGACATCATAGCTCAACGAAAAATTTACCGGTCGACTTTAAATTGGAACTGAGTATTCTTGAATATATTCATTTATCTATATTTGTGAATTTGGAATTAAAAAAAAAAAAAACATTTTTTATTAGACACTTTTTTCAGAACTACGCCATTTTGTTAATTTTTGATATTTTTCAAAAATCGTAGGTCATTGTTTAGGAAATATATTCAAAATTTAAAAAAAATTTGAATTGTTTTTTGTTTCAGCTACACATTTCCACAAAAAAACCTTAAAATATAGCTGAAAATAAACCTTATTATGTCCATAAAACTGGTAAAATTTCTTTCGAGTAATTAAAAAAAAAAAAATCACAAAAATCGCCTAATTTTTCATGGGTTACACTGGTATGTCCCCTTAAGTCACAGGGGTGCATGCAAAATTCTTAATCCCCTTACCAAAACAACAACACATATTAACCGACAAGCTAATTAAAATCCACTTGCAACCCAAGTCACTGAAAACAATTAACCTTTCGCCACTTGTAGCTAACTAACATCTAACGAGGCGAATCACCAGGCCTAACAACTCACAGTTCTCTGTGTGATATTTCACCAACTTAGCAGTGAAACCAGTTCTTTCAGATGCAAAAGCAAATTTGTCATGCAACAAGTAGAATCCTTGAAAGCTGTCATACAAAGATTACGAGAATAGCATGATAAATATCATATGTTTTTCTTATATACATACACATCTGTAAGATAAATATATAGTATAAATATACTGCACTGCAGACATATTGAATAAACATGTTCCATATATATGTAAGTAATAGTATTCCTATAGGTGTAGAGGTATAGGTATTGTATGTGGGGTATGTTATATATACTAAATAATGAATGTGCAAACAGTGGTCGGTAAGTGATTGGGTTCAGTAGCTTTTTTAAGACACATATGTAGGGAGAGGTAACTGCGTTAACTTCTGAGTGAAAAAATAACCATGTCTTCCACTCAAATATACTCAAAACTTAAATGATATTCAAGATTCCAAGTCTCTCAAAACTACGCATACATATAATATACTTGTATAGTACACTTGCAAACACATTCTTAAATATTTAAGTTGTAAACACCTGTCAAAGAGTAAAATGAGGGTGTTTTCACGCAGGCTTTCCTCTTTGGGTACGTATATGTAGATGCCTGAATGTGATGCATGTTTTCAGTCACTTGCTATTCTACGTTCTTCATGAACACATTTGCAAGTTAACTGACTTGTTTAATAACAGTCAGAAGGAGAAGTAGCAAGATCAACAGCATGGTTAGTAACAACACAAACTTACAGCTTTTAAGTGGCTAAATTGAATCTATTTCCAAGTGGTGTACCCTCTATCGCAATACATACAGTTGAGATTCTAGTCAAGTTGATAATGGAAATAATACAATAAAAATGGTCTCATTCATCAGAGCGTTTTAGTCGGCGATAAATTAAATTTTTTTTTGTGAAGGTAAGATTAAAGAAAATAAATTTAGTATATACAAAATTTAATTGATTGGATTTTTATGCAATATGAGATTATGCAAGATGGTTTGTTTGAAATATGTGAGATAAGAGAAAATTAAAAAATTTACCTTTAACCTTCGAAAGCGTAATAGTATATTCGACAATAGCCAAATTAATTG